>JAPFFP010049458.1:0-31607 GCA_026153255.1 Solanum medicagineum
ATATGTATGTATCTATATATATATATATGTATGTATATATATACATATATATGTATGTATATATATACATATATATGTATGTATATATATACATATATGTATGTATGTATGTATATGTATGTATGTATGTATATGTATGTATGTATGTATATATATGTATGTATGTATATATATGTATGTATGTATATATATACATACATTAAAAACCAACAACTAGTATTCACAATATAAGTAAAAACAACATCCAATCATAAAAATATTTAAACACATCCAAAAACCAACATAATAAAAAGTTTGTCTAACAATAGAACAAAGTTTCCATAAGGACAAAATAAGAACTGGGATCAAAAGAAATCAAACATCATGGTGTACCAAGCACTGGTCTCTAGCTGGTCAGAGGGGTCCTGTGGCACCATCTCTTCCGTAGTAGTACCTAAGCTACCCTTTCTATATGGGGTGTGCTACTCCCAATCTCTCTAAATAGCCGTTATTAATAGCGACTCCTGCAACACTGCCTCGGGTATAGGCTTCTCCTCCGGTCTTGACCTCTTTTGAGTTGGCTTTGGATCATTATCCTGCTCAATGGGCCTCTTCCCACGGATATGGCGATGGCCATTCAGCCAGTCAAATGCCTCATGCCCACCTGTGCCACCTCTGGGACTACATCAAGCGGTGCTAACATCTGTAATAAGTCGGCCATACATTTGGCCAACTCCTCAGTCACTGCGCTCATTTCAGCAGGCCTAGCTCCCTCAAGTCTCCATAGAGCCTCAAATGCATTGACTCGGGCATCCACCGCTTACACTTTCTCATCAATCAATTCTCGGGTGAATGCCCTCATCCTCTCCTCTAAGTCCCATACAGTTTGATCAACCCATGGCCGGACCTGTGCTGATAATGCCTGTAGTCTGACCTCTGCTGCAGCCATCCGATATACTAGTGCCTGGAAAGCAACAACAGAGAGAATAAAATTAACCTGTAAAGTAGTTGCTGTTGGTGCTAGAGTATTGGAGGTTGGCTTGGACTCAATCTCCATAGATGGCGTAGGCTCTGTAGTAGCTGGAGTTGTACCCTGAGTCAGAGGCTCTACCGGGAATGGCTTTGGAATGTCTGGAAGAGCTGCTCATGGTAAGGCCACTGGGTTCTCATCAGCCTTAATCAGGCTGGGGTATATGGTGCATGTGTTCTCTCTGTACTAGTCCCGATGAGGATCGATACACCCGCTGCACTGCACAAATGATAAATCAAAGCAGGAAATGACAGTGAGGTGTTCGTCTGGATGGCTGACTCGTGGATCTGCTCTGAGTTGATCCGGCCCCAGTCTATCTCATAGCCAGCTAGGATGTTGGCTAATAACACATGCCTCTGCAAGGTGATCACATTATCCGTGAAAGTGCTGAATACGCCAACGGATAATGGACCACCAAAACTTGGCCTGGAAAGAGAGGTGGGCTTTCACTATAGGGTCTGCGCGGTTTGTAACCCACATCAGCTTAAAGCCCTCCTTACAAATCTGGCTAGCAATCCATTGTCGAAGCTCTGTCCTGGCCCCAATGTCCTTCCCAATCACCGGTCTCCTCATCTTGTCAATGCACCCATCATATTCTGCGGTAGAGTGAGGCACTCTGTAAGCGAGCCCAAACTAGATCCATCGAATAGTCTCCTCCGAAATAAGAACTCTCCTACCCCAGTGTGGCACTGCCAGTAACCTCGGCTGCTCAATCGGCTTTTTGTTCTTTAGTAACCCTCGGCGGAGTGTGGAAAGATACGCTGCATAAAACTCACGGATTACGTAAGGGGCATACTTGCCTAGTTGCTGTGAGGTCCTTCATTGCCCATGTCTGTCTAACTCTTCACCAATCCTGGCACCTTACCAACCCTGAGTTGTTCAGTCTGGACCCTTCATAGAATTGCTGCACGGATGTGCCCTGTCCCTTGGGCTCTAAACCCTGGTCATATATCTCTTTTATCCCTAGGACAAACCATCTGCGGTCGGCTAGGGATTGAGCCTGGGCTTCTTTTTGCTGGGTTTGGGAGGTGCTCTCAGACTGCGACTCTAACCCTGAGTGTGAGGGAGTCATCTGTGGTAGGCTGCTATCAGACTCATCTCCATTACCTTGCTATTCCTCCTCTTTAGACTGGGAGGAACTACTGACTTCCATGGGAGTCTGTCTTGTATGTGACCGGGTCTGAGGTATATTAGCTTCGGGGTCTATTCTGACCTTGTGAACTTTTAGAGACCCCTTAGATCTCTCGGCCTCAGAAGATTCATCAATTAACCTCTGTTGAAATGATTAGATTGCTTGTTTATCCTTTGGAGGCATTATATGTGCAAACCAACCATATAACAACATATGAGCTTCAATATCTTTGACCAGTCAATGATCACATAACAAAGAACAAGAAACACAACCACTTTAACATAGAAACAAAACAAAACAGAAGACAAAAAATCTCTGATGCAATTGCAGGTCTACAGATACGAGTACAATTATGACTCGTAGGATGTCCTACGAATTGTACATTGGCCTTGTAGTAACAAAATTTCTTATAGAAATGGTTTGAACTCAGATATGAGGGGCAGTTATGACTCATAGTGGAGCCTACGGGTCGTAGTCTGGCGTTGTACCTATTTCCAGGGACATTTTTAAGCACTTAGTCAAGATTACAAGACCCTCCCTATGAGTCGTAACAGGTATTTTACGAGTCATATGTGGGTCTCGTATGGGAATATGAAGAAACCACAGGTGACTGATGCTTGCTACGAGGGACCACTAAGACTCGTAGGGGAACCTGCGAGTCATAGGAGTGCCTCGTAGCTGAAAACAGAAGGAACCAATAGTGCCTATCACTTTCCCATAACAAGCACAAGCAAAATGCACAATTAAGGAGTTGGAAACTATAAGAGCAATACAAAATACTTGGCACATAGACGGTCCCATAATGACGTCAAAAAGTTAAAACATCCATCCCTAGGAATCAAAATAAGTTTCGCATTATGTCAGGCACATCGAAAACAATATACTTTCCAAGCTCACACTTGTTACCAACAAGATATTTTGTAGAGATGCAAATGCCATTCAGACCATTTTAATCAAGTCCAATAGGTTATGGCATATGAAACACACCCACACCTCCTTAATTCCAATTCCGTCAACAATTCACATAATGGTTTGGGAACAACTGAGCATTACGTTCCATAAACCGATAACTTTCACATTTATAACCACCCACTCAAGAATTTCAAACAAGGTTTGAATCCAACAAAACCATTCAAAGCATACAAGCCCTAGGTTATATGTCTAGATCAAAACATCATCACATGGTACGCACATTCATGGTTAAACTAAACACACAATCATCTATAGATTAAACTCACCACAATAGTGTATTACAAGTATCCACGAGGCTTACCAATTGGTAGACGAATTAAGTCAAAGCAACGTACAGAGAAAGACACATCGAAACCCTAGGAAGTAGTGTCCTTGCCAAAAATCTTGCTAGAAAATGACGTGGGTAGCCGGGATTTTGGTCGAAAAAGATAAATACGGTGTGGGTTTGGAGGAAACCGCCAATTTTAGGTTTTAGAAATGAATTTAGGGGTCAAATGTTCTTTTGACCCCTTTTATATGAAAATCGGGTCATCATTTAAAAGTTGCAGATCGGGGCTACGAGACCCCAACTACGAGTCGTAGGGTGATCTACGACTCGTAGGTCCTGGTCTCGTTGTAGTCCCAACTCTTGTGAAAATTTAGAATACTTACCTGGGCACTATGAACCCCACTTACGACTCGTAGGAGCCCCTATGAATAGTAAGGTTGACTCGTAGGAGCCCCTACGAATCATAAGGTTGACTCATATATGTGTGCCAACTTTTGATACTCACTATTTCCCTCTACGAGGCATGACTATGAGTCGTAGTAGTGATTATGACTCGTAAGCTTGCTCATAGAGGCTGCTCCAAGTGCCATTTTCTCTCATTTTCAGTTCTTCAATTTCCACCTTTGCTTGCTAATTGTTGGTGTTGACCGCACAAGAAGTTTTCATCACACCTTGCTCTCGTTGACCCCATGCTCTATTGGTTTTAACCACTTGCTCCATCCTTGCGGCTATCAATGCAAAAGGTTGGTCAAGAAACATGCCTCCTATGATTGTGTCGGCGCAAGATGACTATTCTCATCAAGTGCCCGATAAAAAATCTCAACCAAGGTATCATCAACAATCTTGTGATCGGGGACTACCCTCAAGCATTTGGTAAATCTCTCCCATGTTGTGCTAATAGAGTCACCCGACAATTGCTCAAAGTTGTTTATTTGGTCCTTGAGCTTCAGCTTCTTAGATCTTAGGAAATATCTTTCAAGGAATACTCTCTGAAGCTCAGCCCAACTTCTTATGGTACCCGGAGGAACCTCGAACAACCTCACAACTATATTGCCAGTCAGTGACAGTGGAAACGCTCTTAAACCAACAACATCAAGAGAAAGATTTTATGTACCTATGATACTCTTGCAGACAAACACCACATTCTGGAGATAACGGCGAGGATCCTCTAAAGGTAGACCAGTGAATAATCCATGATTTTGGAGCATTTGGAGCAATCCATTCGATACAACAAACATAGCTGCCGGTAGAGGAGGCAGTAATATAACACCAGTAACGTCCATGGCCATAGGGTTCAATTGATATTAATTCCATCCATGAGCATTTTCATTGATGTCCCTAAGCTGTGGCCTTTTATCCCTCAGTGGTGGATTCTCCTCTCTTCCCATATCATTATCATTCATATTTATCTCTCCTCAACTACAACATCCTCATTTACTTGAGCCGTTCTATTGAAAAGTCTGTGGATATCCAAATTAATCGAAACTAAGGGGTCACCTCGGCTCCTTGTGCTGGACACAACCTAGAACACCCTGTAAGTAAAATCAAACAACAAAAACAAAAATAAAAGTAAAATACATGAGACTCTAGAAATCAGCACTAGAACTAACTAATAGTGAATTCAAGTCAAAACCTAGCCGTATTGCCCGGTAACGGCGCCATAATTTATGATGATATTCACACTCCTATAAGAAAGCGATCACTGTCAGCAATTAACCTAACCGAAGGTTAGGGTCAAATCTATAGGGAATACAGGGATTGACTACAAGACTTCACTATTAATCATTTCAAGCATTTCAACAAAAAAATCTCTAATGGGGTTTTTTTGTTATTCAAAGAACAAAGTAAAATAAACACTATGCTACGATGTAGGAAAACACTTAATTTTAGGGACAACTTGGGAAATGTGTTTTGCATGGTTGGTTAACTCGATTACCCTAGATAACATAACTACAATTAGAGATTCGCATGCAGGATGGTAACATAGGTTCTTCCAGCCCTCTTGTGAAGGTGAAGGTCAAATTTCACAATGGCGCTTGGCCGATTACCATGGCGTGCCAACTAACTGTTACCTATTGTCTCAATCAACCTCGCCTTGGTCAGGTTTGGTTGATTAGACGAGAACACATCAATCGAATCCTGTCATCTATTTTCCTTTTCTTATTCATTACTACCTTGGTCGGGATCGTGATAGTAGGCGGGGTTTGGTGTTGGCCACCACCAAACAACAATCAATATGAAGAGAAATAAATAATACATGCAAAACCACAATCATAGAAATGCAAGGAACCTAGGTCATCTCAAGTCAACTACCCATGGTCCCCATAGTCCCAAGTTGTGGGTGATTAGCTACTCATGGCTAAGGCAAAACCAACAAAAATGCAAATACATGACATAGTTGAGATTTTTACCACAAGAAATGAAGAATGAAGACACCACAAGTTGAAATCCACAAGCTTGATAGATTGACAATACGCACAAAGCAAGGTTTACAATCCCCGAAATTGGGTTTTCCAAGAGAAAATGATAAACTAAGCTAAAAACCTAAAAGTTTCTTGAGAGTATATTCAAAGTTGATAAAAACTTCTCTGTTTTGAATATCCCCTTTTAAAACCCTAACTTAAACAATATATAGTGCTTACAAAATAACCCTAAATATTACATAGAAAAGACAACTTGCAGCGTTGCAGGCACGACTCGTAGGATGGCCTACGAGTTGTAAATGGGGTCTAGTATCAGGTTCTTAGCATCTTGGACTCAACTAGTATGACCCACTGGTACAAGTCGTAGCTTGGGCTATGACTCATATGCTCCTCTCATAGTCTAGGCTTTCAGTTTTTGGTCAAGCATTTTGGCTCTCTGATTCTTGCTATGAGTCCACCTATACAAGTCGTAGTGCAACTTATGACCCGTAGGATGATCTCGTAGGGATGGCCTCCATTTAGCAGATTTCAGATTTTTGGTCAAACATTTTGGCTCTCTGATTCTTGCTACGAGTCCATCTATACAAGTCGTAGTGCAACTTACGACCCGTAGGATGATCTCGTAGAGATGACCTCCACTTAGCTGATTTCAGATTTTTGGTCTCTGTTTCTTCCTACGACACACCCTACGACTCGTAGGTGAGCTAGTTGTCCTATGATTCAGATTTTGCAACTTTTCTTCAAAATCATGCCAACCTAACTTTTCTAAAATAACGACTCAAAAGAACATAAAAACCATAAAAAGTCACATTAAGAACTCACAAAATTCCTTGTTTAGGCATCACATGTGCTGTATTTTGATAGCATATCAATACTATCTTTTTAGGGTGAGCCCGAGTGATGTCTTGGCCCCCGTTCCATTTGTATTATAGGTGTTGTTGGATATTTGGATATGTATGCTTTTATCTTGAATTTTATTATATTTATGTATTAATGAAGGTTTTCCCTTAGTTCCTTATTCCCACTATGTGTTGAATGCTTGTTGTATGAATGAGGTGGAAGTTCTAATCCCCTAATTTCCCCTATTGCATGAGTCATACTTACCCACCCCTTACATTTTACTTGCTATGTGATCCATGCTTATCCTCTTCCACAACCAAGGATGTGCTATGCATGCTTAAGTGACTTGTTTGGGGTTCCTTTGGGTTCTCCATCCACCTTGTCATCTCTAGGCCCAAGGCTTAGGTCCTGACAAAGCTTTGTATTAGATCACTATATTTGTCAATGGTCCTCAAAAATCTAACACACTGCATCAAGTAGAGTCTTATCATTGTTATGAAGTGTGCCATAACTATGAATAGGAGGCTATGAGACATTTTAGGAATGATTCACTTCTTTATATTCTATGTTGTGCTTTACACTTAAGGTTTCCCTTATTCTATTAAATGGTATTTCATTCTTCTAGATCATACACAATGACGAATGGATCAAAGAATTCCCACTCCCGAGGATGACCCAGTCCCTCTGGCTCCATAAGTTTCCCAAGGCGAGAAAAGGGTCACTCATGCTGAGTACCAGAATATGGTCATGTTGTTGGCAAAGGCTGTGGCCAACCAATGAGTGCAAGCTTCTCATCTATGACCCCTCCCCCCCCAAGGGTAAGGGATTTCATAAGAATGAATCCTCCAGAGTTCTATGGCTCCAAAGTTGAAGAAGACCCCCAAGAGTTCATCGATGAGGTGCACTAAAGTTCTTGACATTAAGGGGATTAACTTGGAGGAGAAAGTGGAACTAGCAGCCTATCAACTAAAAGGCGTTGCTTAATTGTGGTTTGTTCAATGGTAGGGTAAGAGAGGGCATGGAGAGCCTATCTCTTAGGAAGAATGTAAGGCTTCCTTCCTCAACCATTTCTTTCCGATGGAGCTAAGGGAGGTGAAGATGACAGAGTTTATGAACCTCAAGCAAGGTTTGATGAATGTTAGAGAGTATTCCCTAAAGTTCAACAGCCTCTCAAAGTATGCTCCTCACTTGGTTGCTGGCCCTAGGGCAAGGATGCACTGTTCATGTTAGGAGTGTTTGACTTGATCAATGAAGAATTTGCACCGCCATGCTCATAGAGGATATGGACTTGTCTCAGCTCGTGTCTTATAGAGAGCAACCTAAAGGGGAAATCCATAAAAAGAAGAGGAGTGAAAATTCCATGAAGGCTCGATAGGATGGTGGTTTCCAAGGTTAATAGGATGGTCACTTCTAACAAAGCCACAAGTTCCAAGGTCAAGGGTCCTTCAATGCTCAAGTTCAAAGATTTGCTAATGATTGGGTACCCAACCCTAAAGCTCAAGGTGGTAATGGTGGACAAATCATTCCTAGGTGTGGGAGGTGTGGTAAACATCATGATGGTAGATGATACAAGGACATAAATGCTTGCTTTGGGTGTGGAAAATGGGCCACAAGGTTGTGGATTTTCCAAACAAGGGGTAGAGATGGTCATTCTCAAGGAAAAGGTGCTCATGGTGATCAAAGGGCACAAGGTGGTCAACAAGGTGGTGCTCCACGTCATAATCACTTTTATGTTCTTCAAGGGAGGTAAGGGATGGATGAGGCACCCGATGTTGTTATCGGTATGTTAACGATCTATAATCTTGATGTGTGTGCATTATTGGATTGGGGTGCCACTCATCCTTTCTTTACTCCTTTTGTTGCTAATAGACTTTATGTATATCTCAAGTTGTTATTTGAACTCTTTGAAGTGTAAACCCCCGTTGGTGAGTCCATTGTTGCTAAAAGAGTTTATAGGGGTTGTCCCATGTCTATTTTCCATAATGTCTTGCCTTGTGATTTTGTTGAAATTGACATGGTAGCTTTTCACATCATTCTTGGGATGGATAAGTTACATGCATATCATGCTTTTATAGATTGTAGAACCCGCAAGATTAGGTTCCAATTTCCTAATAAACCCATCCTTGACTGGGTAGGTTATGATTTGGTGGTTAAGGGTAGGTTCGTATCTTGTCATAAGGCTCTGGAATTGATTACTATGGGTTGTGTATACCATATACTAATGTTAGGGGCATTGACTCTCAAGTCCCTCCTATTGAGTCTGTTCCGGTGGTCAATGATTTTCTTGATGTCTTTTACGATAAACTTCTCAGTGTCCCCCTTGAAAGGGAGATAGATTTTGGCATAGACCTCCTCCCCAGATACCTAACAAAATTTTTTTCCTCCTTACCGCATAGCCCTGTTGGAGTTGAAGGAACTATTAAATGATTTATTGGAGAAAGATTTCTAAGGCCTAGCAAGTCACCTTGGGACGAGCTGGTGTTATTTGTAAGGAAGAAAGACATCTCCCTTAGAATGCGCATCGATTACCGGCAACTGAAAAAGGTCACCATCACGAACAAGTGTCCTTTGACATATTTGATCAACTACGAAGGGCTATCCACTTCTGAAAGGTTGACCGTCGATCCAGGTATGATCAATTGAGGGTAAGGAGTGTGATATTCCCTAAACAACCTTCTAAACAAGGTATATACATTTTGAATTTGTGGTGATGTCCTTCTTCCTAAGTAATGCTCCGATAATATTTATAGATCTCATGACTAGGGTCTTTAAACCCTACCTTGACATGTTTGTGGTAGTATCATATTTGATATTTGATATATTCCTAGAGTAAAGAGGAGCATCTGAAACATTTGAGGGTAGCGTTGCAAAAATTGAGGGAAGAAATATTATTTGCCAAGTTTGACAATTGTGAAATTTGGTTGAAGGAAGTTGCCTTTCTAGAGCATGGGGTGTCGGGTGAAGGGATTAAAGTGGATCCAAAAAAGACAAAGGTGGTAAAAAATTGATCTAGACCCTTAACTCTTACGGATATTAGGAGTTTCTTGGGTTTAACGAGGTATTACCAAAGATTTGTTAATGGTTTCTCTTCAATTGCTTCTCCCTTGACAATGTTGACACAAAAGAAGGTTAATTTGTATGGACTGATAAATGTGAAATAAGTTTCCCGTCTTCGAAATATAAGCTTACATCCGCTCCTATTTTTTCTCTACCGGAAGGGTTACAAGGGTTTCTGGTCTATTTTGATGCTTCAAGGATTGGTTTGGGGTGTATATTGATGAAAAATGGCAAAGTCATTGCCTATGCTTATAGGCAACTAAAGGTGCATGAATTCAACTACCCCACCCATGATCCTGATTAGTGTTCATGGTATTTGCATTGAAGATATGGCATGACTATTTGTATGGGGTTAATGTGTTCACCGACCATAAGAGTCTCCAATATATTTTTATCCAAAGGGATCCAAACTTAAGGGAAAGGAGGTGGTTGGAAAAACTTAAAGATTATGACATGAGCATGCACTATCATCAGGGTAAAGCGAATGTTGTGATCAATGTCCTAAGTCAGCTGTCCATGGGAGTACAACTCATGTTGATGATGGCAAGAAAGAATTTGCAAGAGAAGTTCAGTGGTTGGCTAGATTGAGAGTTACGTTGGATGAGGCTGAAAATGGAGGTATGGTGGTTGTAGATGGTTCTAAGTCTTGCTTGATTGAAGAAGTCAAAACCAAATAAGGCCTTGACCTCACGTTGTTAGAATTGAAAGCTTTGGTAAAGCATGGCAAGGTGGGGGTTTTCTCCCTAGGGGGAGATGTTGTCCTTAGGTACCACGGTAGGTTATGTGTTCCCAATGTTGAAAACTTTAGAGATTTTATATCCTTGAGAGATTCAATTCACCCTGGTTCTATCAAGATGTACAGGGATTTGAGAGAAGTGTATTGGTGGGGCGGTATGAAGAGAGATATTGCCAAGTTTGTAGCCAGTTTCCATAATTGTCAACAAGTCAAAGCCAAGCACCAAATGCTAGGTGGCTTAGCCCAAGGCATTAATATTCCTACTTGGAAATGGGAAGAAATCAACATGGATTTTATGGTTGGGTTACCAAATACTAGCAGGCATTTTGATTGTATTTGGGTTATCATTGATAGAATGACAAAGTCCGCTCACTTCCTACCGAGAAAAATGACTATTGGTACCACAGATTATGCAATGTTTTACATTCATGAGTTGGTTAGATTGCATTAGGTCCCATTAGCTAGTATCTTAGATTGTGGTTCTCAATTTGCTTTGCACTTTTGGAGGATCTTTCTAAAGGGCTTTGGTACTAAAGTCAAGCTTATCACGATATTTCTTCCACAAACGTATGGTCAAGCCGATAGAACCATTTAAACTCCTTAGGATATGCTTAAGGCTTGTGAATTAGAGTTTAATGGTAGTTGGCATGAGCACCTTGAACTTATAGAGTTGGCTTATAACAATAGCTATCACTCTAGCATTGTAATGGCTCCCTTTGAAGCTCTACATGGGAGGCGTTCTAGATCCCCAGTTGGGTGGTTTGAAGTGGGCGAGATGGCTTTGTTAGGTCCAGATTATGTTATGGAAGCTTTAGGGAAGGTGAGGATGATACGAGAGAGATTTAAGATGACCTAATGATGTCGCCCAAGTTACACCTCCGTTTAGAGGATAAAACGATCGCTATCAAGAAACACAGCCTAACTAAGGTTAGGGTTGAAACCACAAGGAATACGTGGACTCAAGAGAATTTAATGATTGCTATTCGAGTAGTTAACCAACTTACTTCCCCAAAGTGGGGGGGCGGGAGAGGGAAATCAATATGGACAGAAACTAGGGTATTGTGTTCCCCATGATTCCCTAACTTAGTATCACCAGATAACCTAATTCTTTTCTAAAGCGCAATGGATGGTAAGTTAAGTTCCCCACGCCCTTTGGTCAAAGGTGAGAGGTGAATTTTACTATATGACTTGGCCCATCTCCATAGTGTGCATTACTAACCCTTACCTATTAGTTCCAGTACAACCTCACCTTGGTCCAGTTTGGTTGATTAGATGAAAACAGATCAATCAAATCCTGTTAATTAATCACTTTTCTTATTCATTACTACCTTGGTCCAGCTAGTAACACTAGGCGGGTTCTAATCTTGGCCACTATCAGAAAACATGCAAAACAAAGATAGTTAATTAATACATGCATGCACACTTTCTAAGAATTATGAATTATTCGATTTTACCTTGTTAGTTCTTCATGGTTCCCACAACCCTAGCTGTGGATTTAGCTACTCATGCTTTGTATAGATGCAAGAATTATAAATTGGAAGAACATAATTAAACACCTACACAATTGAATTAAGAAGAAGCAAATCCAACTTCCAAGAGAATCACAAGATTAAAGATGAAAGTACAAGTGTTCTCAAAATCTCTCCAGTGTAATCTAACTATTTTCTCTCTCTAACTACTGAGTTCTCTGAGTACTATGTGAAAACTTCTGAAAATAACCTAAAAAAACTATCTATAATAAGTAAAATACAAGTCCTAAACATAATAGGATAATTGGTCGGCATGTCTCATGATAAGGGTTTACGGCTTGCATTCCATAGCCCATAGTCGGGGTCTCGTATAGTGCTGCTGAAAATTTGGACTTCAAGTCTACAATACTCCTCTACGACTCGTAAAGTGGTTTATGACCTGTAAAGGGGTTTCATCTGATGAATGTTTAGAAAGCCCTAATTTGTGATCCTCAGGGCACATACCATGGTCTATGAGTTATAAATCATTTCACGAGCCATTTGCATGTTTGTAAAACTAACTTCAGAAAATTAGTCCCTCACTGGAATTGTCCATGAAACCAATTCACGACCCGTAAAATGATCTATGGCCCGTAAAGGGTCTTGTACTGTATCAAAAATCAACAACTTCTATATTTCTTCCAAAAATCAACGCCAAACCTGTGATCTTGCAAATATAACATGAAAATACATAAAACCAGCTAACATCGCATTGAGAACATACAAAATTCTATGTTTTAAGCATCAAAAGTGTTGTGTTTTGATAGCACATCAACAACATCAGCTTAAAGTTATTGCTTGTCCTCAAGCGACAAACTCAATCTACATAGATAATGTAGTAACACACAAACCTCAACCCAATGGCATAAATCACATCAATTTCAAATTCAGATACCCATACCACATTTTCAAAACAGAATCAGATAGTCATTTAGCAAACCAATATAGACTAGTGCATGTGACAACACAACTATGACAAGTCAGGTACTATCAATAATGAACAATTACCGATTAAGTCTAATGCTAACAATGCAATGCAAGTGCCCTCACAGAAAGAAGTCCTATATCTGATACTCAATGATGTTTTCATGTTTAACCTTGGGACTATGCAAAATCACACACTCTCACAAAAGATATTCATGCATCATGCCTAATACCATAGGCTTTTCCCTATACTCTTGACTAAAACATTCAAATACTTGGACTAGTATCACTTTAGGACTTTCTAGGCTTTTAACATAGGCTCAAGGGGATTTGGTGTGTTATTTTGGGAACGTAGTGACTAAAGGCACTCCTTGATACTGCTTTTTTTACACTTTTTCCCTACCAGCTCTGCTTTTTTTACCTCATTCTCCCTTTGTCCTATTTCATGGTTTTTTGGGTATTTTCTTTTCATTTTTCAGCCTTTTTGCCTTGCTTTTACACTTCATTTTTCTTTTTTTAGCTTATAACTAAAGCATCACTTTTTTTCTTGCACCAAGTACATGATTTTTCCCTTTTTCTCTGTATCACTAACTTCCCCCTTATTTTTGTGTTTCATACTTACACCAGTCACTCTCAACTTAGGCTTTTGGCCTGTGTTGAGGTGCACAATATCCATCCTTCGATCCAGGGCCACTTTTGGTAGCCACCCTCAAGTTAGGATTTTTTCCTCAATCAAGGTGCACAATGTTCACGGAAGGACCACAACTAGTTTTATGATGTTACAACTAACAAGGCTAGGGTAATTCAGTGTTTGCGAAGAATAGGTACATGTTAGGCTCAAACATTAGGAAGAAGGGATATATTGCAATTTTTGTTGGTCATTTAGGTTAAGTGGACTATTAAGAACAAAGCCTAAGATTCTTTCCTAAGCCAAAATCTACAGTCCAATTTAGAGTAACAGGGCAAGTTCAGAATTAGCACAAAACATATGAATCTAGCAAATTAAGCTCACACTCACATGACACTGACTACATTATCAATAAAAGACTCGCAGATCATTCTTTTCATCTGAATTTATCCTTATTCATCAGAGCAAACATTGTCACACACCTAAAAATGCATGGTAGCTATCTAGACTAATAATAAAATTTTTTTGATGGGCATCATCTTTCACACAAAACACAAAAATATGCTATATGACACAGTCTTAGTACTATATGCTATAATTACTACCTAAACATCCTAAACATGTCAGTTCAGTAGAAAGTAAATATCCATGGGAAAAAAAAACACAGGCAAGAAAACTTCAGGATAAAAAATTAGGATAGATATGGACCCAAGAAACTCAAACTTCACCAAGGCCCATAACTACCCACAACCTATTGAAAAAGATATGCATTGTCCCCAATGGACATAATCAAAGTAAAATAAAACATAAGGGATGCCAGTATATGTTGAGTCTGGCCACCCTTCTCCTGTCGGGTAGTCTCCTCAGCAATAGTACTCAATTTGGATGGGCCAGCACCCCTCACCTGCTCTACCTCATGAGCTCCTCACATCTCTGCCTCTCGTCTCGACTCCCTCAAGACAAGCTCGAGCGCCTCTTGCTCAGTCAACCCTATATGAAATCGTGTAGCAACATGATCATTGTCTAGGTAGGCCTCTTCCCGTGGGAACGCTGAATGGGCTCATCAAGAGTAAAAAAATCTATCAACAGCACTAGGGGTATAGTCTCTGGTAGTGCAACTAGTGCTCCTGTCATGTCAGCTCGGAGTCACTGGATCTCCGTCTGAAGGGCCGTCAAGTTTGATCGCCGAGCCATGCTCAGGCTCTATTGTACCCTCGCCTTAAAGGCGTTAATGCAAACATCCACGGTGGATAGACAGTCGTGAATAGTAGCGAATGTGAATGCCTGCATGTGATCCTCTGAGTTTGAAATGGCCTGGCAGAAAAGCCATGTCTTAATCTGTTGAACAAGCTGAGTCTACTGCCACTCAACATGAGATAACCTCTGCGTTATAGCCTGTATAGAAGTGGCGGACATGTAAACCATGCCCGCGGGAGTAGCGTATGATGTTGTGGTGTATGGTGCAGGAATAGAAGTAGTGGGCCCCCTCTCCTCATTTGCCTCAGGCTGCGAGGGCCTATCCTTAGTAGCAGTAGTAGTGGGGGTTGTCTATGAACCCTCAGGCGGTGGCACTGGGGCGAACATCTTTGGCATAGGAGTAGGCTGGTGTTGTGCTCGCCAAAGTGCCACCGGGTTCTCTTCACACTTGATCAGGCTGGGATCCTAGGTATGTTGGGCCTCAATCAGCTAGTCCAGCTGGTGCAAACTCTAAACCTTTAATTCTACACAGAGCCTATATATCAAACAAGGGAATGGGATAGAAATGGACCTCTTCAGGGCAGCCTCGTGAATTTGCTCGGCTATGAGATGGGCCCAATCAGTATCATAACTAGCCAAGATGTTGGCAACCAGTACTGCATGCTCTGGCATCAATGTATTATCAGCAAGAGTAGGCCGGATGGGTGATCGAACAACCACCCACCAAAGCTTGGTGGGGAAACTGAGTGAAGACTTGACAATAGGTTCCGAGTGTGTGGCAACATAGGAAGGTTTCGGACCTTGCTCAGTAATATAAGCAACCACCTATCTTATCAAGCTAGCTCTGCGCAGTTGATCTCACATCACTAGTGGGTCCCTCATCTACCCCAACCTGTAGTCAAACTTTGCAGTGGATCTAGGGGCAGGGAACTCTAGACCAAAAAGCATCCAACGGATATTGTTCTCTGATATATCCACCTGCCAGCCCCTCACTCTCGTCTCAATTAGTTTGGGCTGAGTGAGGGGCTTCTTTCCCTTGGGAAGAGTTCTGTGAATGGTGGTTGCATAGGAAGCATAGAACTCCCTCACCATGGTCGTGGAGTATCGCCCATGAGTGTCACGACCCAATCTTAAGGGCTCGACGTGACACGACAATGGGAACCCGAAGGGACCCAAAACAAGCCTCTTAGCATATCATTTACACATCCTTGGTAGCGGAAGCAATTAAAGAACAACAAGATAGTAGAAATAAGGTAAAGAGACTAAAGGAAGTCTTTAATAAGATAAATCATAAAAGAGTTAAAGCTCAAGCATAATTACATCATTAGTTCCAACAACACATCTAATGAGCGGGGGCCAAGACACTTTCTGGGCTCACCCTCATAGTATAAAGAGTTCAACATTAAGACATAACAAAGTCAATAATAGCATAGCTCACGTCCCCGCACTTTGAGGACTCACCAATAACTTATCTTCAAGATGACCAACTAGCCACGTGGAGGATGATGTGGCATAGAGTATGCCTTAGTATGGTCGAATACACTAAGTATGTAAGATGCAATGCAACAATAGATAGGCAATATAGGTAAAATGCACAAACTTTGGCAATGGATGGTATAATAATAATATGGCATGCATGATCAATGTTTGAAGTAAAATATGCTTGTATAGAACATATTACATGAGTAGGAAGAAGCAAACATCATAGACCAAGCAACTTAGTACTTGGAATCCAAGGCCTACCACCCATTTGGGAAGCGATTAAGGTATCTACCCCTCAATTGGTAGTACAGGCATGTCACCCCTGACAAAGTGGTCAAGGTATATACCCCTCAACGTGGTAGTACGGGCATGTCACCCCTCGACAAGGTGGTCAAGATATATACCCCTCAACGTGGTAGTACGGGCATGTCACCCCCCGACAAGGAGATTGAGGCATAGCACCCCCTCAATGAGGTATGGTCGACTTGCAACACTATAGATACTTTTCAAGAAATAAACATATGTATACATTCCTTTCATCATCATAAAGTCACTTAATTCATAAGCCATTAAATGGACCTTCAGTAACTCAAGAATGCATAACTAGACATTTTTGTCAATCACTTGGCTGGTATGTAATGCTTGTTCAAAATCATGCAATTCGAGAGTGAAATCATGTGAGATAACTTGAAGTAAATCACCCCACCAACACTTGGTAACACCTTCATACAAGATACATTGAAACCCCTCATCAAATCTCATCATAGACCATAGATTCATAGCTCAAAACATGCTTAAATAGTCAATATTTTATGAAACCCCACATAGTTCATAGTCAAATTCATAAATAAAAGTACCCATAGATAGATCAACTTAAAAATATGAAATTTACATAAAAAAGGAAGGTTGGGCACCATAGGTGAAAGGACCCAATGGTTCAAACCCACATACCTCAACTATAAAGATTTCCTTGATGAAGATTTGAATGAGAACTTGAAACTTGAATGAATTTCTTGAGATCCGGAATGAGTTTGTGACACTTGATTTTGTATGAAATATTAGGCTAAGTGTTAGAGAGGGTTTTGGAGAAAGTCTTGAATGATATGGGATTGAAAAATGACTAAGTATAGGTTTTTTTACGCATAGGAAGGATTAGGCCCAAGACCCCTAAACCTTAGGCCAAAACTGAAAAACAAGCAGCAAAATACATTGCTCCGCGACGGCTTCGCGTCGCGGAGCTAGCACGCACCCTCACTGGAAGTTGAAATTTTTGGAAAAAATGTTTTTGCTATGGTTGCTCTAAAATCAGGGTTATACCCACGTCCCATTCAATTTTTCCCCCTGAT
Organism: Solanum medicagineum; assembly: GCA_026153255.1. Classification (NCBI taxonomy): domain Eukaryota; kingdom Viridiplantae; phylum Streptophyta; class Magnoliopsida; order Solanales; family Solanaceae; genus Solanum; species Solanum medicagineum. The sequence continues at coordinate 17,523 of JAPFFP010049458.1, forward strand.
CAAGAATCTGAAGTTGGATTTTTGATATTATGCACAGATTTTGGGATATGAGGAAATTACGAATATGCGCATTTTCGAGGCACTTTTTGGGGCATTTCAAAATCTCCCTCTTGAGAACATTCCTCCCCAAATGTCAAAGAAACATATATGAGAGAAATAATCAAAATGAGTTCAACCCACACATGAATGCAACAAATGCATTAAAACATCATTTCAAAAATCTCAACATAAGTGTCAAAATCAGCATAAACTTGCCAACGTAAACATGAATCCATGCGAATGAGATAGAGCTAAAAGTTAAGACTTTAAATAACATGGGGGACTTAAATTAGTACCTTAGGCTTGAGTAGAATGGAAGAGATAGGGATATCGCTTTTGTATGTCCGCCCCGGCTTCCTATGTGGCACCTTCAACTTGTTGTTCCTCTAAAGGACCTTAACGGAAGCTAAATTCTTGTTCCTCAAACTTTTCACTTGTCTATCCAAAGTTTCTATTGGAACCTTTTCATATGTCAAATTGTCTTTAATAACACCCACAACATCAAGAGGCACAATAGCACTTAGGTCACCCACACACTTCCTCAATGGAAGACCGGATGAACCATATTCATATTATTGGGCGACTCCAACTCATATGCTACCTTACAAATCCTCCTTAACAATCTATAAGGACCCATAAATCTTGGACTCAATTTACCCTTTTTACCAAAATGAACCACACCTTTCATGGGTGAGACCTTCAAATAGACCCAATCACCAACCATAAATTCAAGGTCCCTTCTCCTCACATCGGCATAGGACTTTTGTCAACTTTGGGTTGTTTTCAACTTCCTTTATCAAACTCCCCTTCTTCATGGCATCCATAACCAAATCCAGACCTAGCAAGGCCATCTACCACACCTTAAACCATCCAACGAAGGATCTACAGTGTCTACCATAGAGAGCATCAAAAGGGGCCATACCAATGATTGAATGATAGCTATTGTTGTAAGAAAATTTAATGAGTGGAAGATGTTCATCCAAACTACCCTTAGACTCGCAAACACAAGCTCTAAGCATGTCCTCAAGAGTTTGGATAGTTCTTTCGGCTTGGCCATCCGTTTGAGGGTGAAAGGCCGTACTAATCTTTACCTTAGTACTAAGACCTCTTTGGAACGACCTCCAAAAGTGAGAAGTGAATTGAGCACCACGATCCAAAATGATAGACAAAGGCACTCCATGCGATCTAACCAACTCATAAATGTACAATCTAGCATAATCTTTGGCACCATAAGAAGTTTTAACTGGTAGGAAATGAGCCGACTTGGTCTTTCTATCAACCAAAACCCAAATAGAAGCAAAATGCCTTCTAGTCTTAGGCAACCCAACCACAAAATCCATATTAATTTCCTCCTGCTTCTATTTAGGAATCTCTATATCTTGGGCTAGGCCACTTGGGCTTTGGTGCTCGTCTTTCATTTGTTGGCAATTATGACAACCGGATACAAACTTTGCAATATCCCTCTTCATGCCACCCCACCAAGACACTTCCCCCAAATCTCTATACATCTTTGTAGAATTGGGGTGAATAGAATAGGAAGAGTTATGAGCCTTATCAACAATCTTCTCATTCAAGTCATCAACATTGGGCACACACAACCTACCTTGGTACCTAAGGGGATCATCTCCCACTTGGGAGAAAACCTCCACCTTACCATTTCTCACCAAGGTCTTCAACTCTAACAAGGTGGGGTCAAGATCTTGCTTTGCCTTTACCTCCTCAGTCAATAAAGATTTAGAACCATCAACCACCACTACTCCACCATTATCAACCTTCTCCAACCTAACTCCCAATCTAGCCAACCAATGAATCTCTCTAGACACCTCCTTGCCCTCATCATCGATATGAGTTAGGCTACCCATAGATAGCCTGCTTAGAGCATCAAACATAACATTAGCTTTACCGGGGTGATCATGCACACTTATATTTTAATCCTTAAGAAGCTGTAACCACCTTCTTTATCTCAAGTTGAGATCTTTTTGGGTGAACATACATTGAAGACTCTTATGACCTGTGTACACATCAACATGAACCCCATACAAATAATGACGCCAAATTTTCAAAGGAAATACCACGATGGCCAATTCAAGATCATGGGTAGGATAGTTTTTTTTTATGAACCTAAAGTTGTCTAGAGGCATTACTATCACCTTACGATTTTGCATCAAGACACAACCCAAACCAATCATTGAGGCATCACAACATATAGCAAGCCCTTCTGGTAGAGACAAGATAGGAGCGAGACAAGCTTGTATTTCAAAGTTTGGAAACTCTTTTCACACTCATCGATACACACAAATTTTGCCTTCTTTTGGGTCAACTTAGTCATGGGAGAAGCAATAGAAGAGAAGCCATTAACAAACCTTCGGTAGTAACCCGCTAAGCCCAAGAAACTTTTAATGTCCGATAGAGTCGAAGGTCTAGGCCAATTTCTAATCACTTCCATCTTCTTAGGATCCACCTTAATACCATCACCCCACACCACATGACTTAGAAAGGAAACCACTTTCAACCAAAACTCACATTTCTCATATTTGGCATACAACTTCTTGTAACGACCCCAAAAAGTGCCCGAACATGTGCTTCGAAATTGCCCAGAATTGTAATTTCCATATATCTCAAAATTCATGCACGATATCGAAAATCCAACTTCATATTCTTGTTCAGGGGGTCAAATTGAGTGGAAAATGGGTCTAACCCTGATTTAAGAGCAATCGATTAACAATTTCGATTTTTCAAGAATGTAATTTCCAGTGAAGTTTGCGCACCCCTGTCGTGACGCGGCTAGGGTGCGCAGATGATGAAAACCAGTTTCGTGATAGGGCTGCGATGCGAACCTTTGTATTTTCTGCCCAGTTAATTTTTATGCGGTTCAATACTTTTGGGTCTTGGGCCTAAGTGTTCCCAAATGTGAAATTACCTACAGTTAACCATTTTTCACCCTCGTATCACTCTAAACATTAAGTGTTCCCAAATGTGAAATTACCTACACTTAACCATTTTTCACCCTCGTATCACTCTAAACATTCCCCAATACTCATTCAAACACTTGGACAAAATTTTATCTCCTAAATTCAAGTCACAAAACCCTCTCCGAATTTAAGCATTTCCTCTCAAAGTTCAAGTCACCATTTCCAATATTCATCAAGTTCATCTCCAAAGCTAAGGTATGTGGGTTTTCTTTTATCGATTCCTTTCACCCATGATACCAAGCTTCCTTTTATCCTAAATTGCATGATTCAACATTGATTTACAAATGGGTCTTATTTATTATGGAAAATCACTGCACACTATGTTGGAGTCTATGAAATTGTGACTATTTTGCTATGTTTTGGGCTATGAATCTAAGATCTAATGTGCGATTTGATGAAGGGTTTTGATGTGTATTGCTTGAGGGTATTACCAAGTATCTATTAATGGTTTTACATTGAATTTCTAGCATGATAACACTCTTTTGAATTGTATTGTTTTACACTAGCACTACACATCCTCTAAGTGTTTGATAAAATATCTGGTTATGTGTTCTTAAGGAATTGAAGGTCCAATCCATGTCTTATGAGATGAATGACTATATGATGATTAAATGTTGATGCAATGATGATGACATGAATGTATGTATATGGTACTCTTTGTATAGTATTGGAATATGACCACGCCCTACTTGGGGGTTGCGTGATGGGTAACCGTGTCATGGGGTTCGTACCTTAATAACCATGTAGAGGCTTTTGTACCTTGATAACCATGTCAGGGGTTTGTAACTCGGTCACCACGGGTGGTAGGGTGCTATAATCCATAAACCATGTCAGGGGGGTTTATACTCCGGTCACCACGGGTGGTAGGGTACGATGATGCACCAACCAATTGAAGGGGTTTTGACCTCAATCACCAAGGGTGGTAGGGTGCGACGATCCATCAATATGATAGCGATCTCTTCTTACCCGTGTATTATTTCCTACATAAGCATATTTTACGTAATCATGGCTCATACATGCCATCTTGCTATTATGCTGCCTATTGAGAATTATTATGCATTTTGCCAATGATGCCTATCTATTGTTGCATTGCATCCTACATACTTAGGACATTCAAACGTACTCTATACCTATATGATGTCACCATGTAGGAACCGGTGCACTGCTTGTTCATCCTCCTCCTCCACTTGGCTAGTATGATTGTCTCTCAAGTAGTTGGTGAGTCCTCCATTCCGAGTACGTTACTTATGATCTCTTGCTACATATTAAGACTATATTCTTTTTATTTATGTTTTGGCTATGAGGGTGATCCCGGTTCTTTGTCGTGGCCCCCACTCTAATCTATGTAGTAGAGTTATTGTTGGACATGTTATGTATCTATGCTATGAGCCTTGACTCTCTTGTTTCTTGATGTTATTATATGGAAGTTTATCCTTAGCCCCAATTCCCTTGTTTATGCTTGTCTCTGATTGTCATTTTAATTGCTTCCGCGACCAAGGATGTGTAATAATATGCTATGAGGTTTGTTTGGGGTTCCTCCAGGTTCCCCATTCGTCAGTCATGTCTAGGCCCTAGGCTTGGGTCATGACAAAGATGGTATTACTAGGTTGTTAGATCCTCAGAGTCCAACACATCACGTTTATTAGAGTCTTATTCATAATTGTCTTGTGCACCAAAATTATGATTAGGAGGCTGTGAGACGTTTAGGAAATGTTTCCCTTCTTCATGTTCTAAGTCGTGCTAGAGTTGAAGTAAGTTTTCCCCCTAACCATTATTATTTGTATGCTAGATCATGCCTAACACAAGAGAAAGATAAGCCCGCACACCCCAGGAGCAACCAGCTAATGGAGAGCTTAGGAATGCTCTCGCCTTGCTTGCATAAGTTGTGGCTAATCAGGCCAATCAAGGGGCCCATGCCCCTCATTCTCCTACACTGGCTTCTCGAGTGAGAGACTTTATGAGAATGAATCCCCCGAAATTCCATGGGTCAAAGGTGAGTGAGGACCCTCAAGAGTTCATTGATGAGGTCTACAAGATTTTGTCTATCATGGATGTGAGGCTGGAGGATAAGGCGGAGTTGGGGGCCTACCAACTCAAAGGTGTAGCACAAATATGGTACAACCAATGGAACAAGGAAAGGGGAGTCAACAATGTGGTCCTATAGGAGGAGTTCAAGATAGCTTTCCTTAATCGGTTTTTCCCCCTTGAACTTATGGAAGCTAAGTTGGTGGAATTTATAAGTTTGAGACAAGGGTCTATGAGTGTGAGGTAGTATGCCCTCAAGTTCAATAAACTTTCAAAATATGCTCCACATTTGATGGACAACTCAAGATCTAGTACGAACAAAATTTGTGATGGGTGTTTCCGACTTGGTCAGTGAGGAGTGCCGGTCTGCCATGTTGAGTAGTGACATGGACTTGTCACGTTTGATGACCTATGCTGAGCAAATGGAAGAATAAAAATTGAGGAAGAGGAGGGTCCATGATGCCAAGAGAGCCCGTTTTGATGCCAAGTTCCAAAGTTGATGGGGTGGCAGGTTCCACCAAGGCCAAGGGTCTTCTCGTGCTTCTAATAGGGAATTTGCCAATGACTTCCCAAGAACCCAAGGTGTTGGTGTGGTGGTTCCTAATGAGGCGTGTCCTAGGTGTGGTAAGGGTCATAAGGGCCAAAGCTTTGGTTGTGAGGAAGTGGGTCATAAAAGGTGGATTGCCCTCGAAATCGCAACAAGGGCAAAGGAGGTTCATCCACAAGGTGCTAATGCAATCTCCTTAGCTGAGAGATGACTGACAAGATGGTGCCCCAAGGCACAATTGATTTTATGCTTTGCATGGGAGGAAAGGGGTTAATGAGGTTCCCATGTTGTTACCGGTATGTTGAAAATCTTTGACTTTGATGTGTATGCATTGATTGATTAGGGTGCCACTCTTTTTTTGTTACCTCTTTATTGCCAAAAGGTTCCATGTTTTTCCCGAATAATTGCATGAGTCATATAAGGTGTCAACTCCTATTGGTGTATCTGTTGTTATTAGAAAAATCTATAGGAGTTGTCCTATTTACATCTTGCATAAAATGATGCCTTGTGATCTTGTTGAGTTAGACATGGTTGATTTTGATGTGATTCTTGGGATGGATTGGTTACATGCATACTATGCTTCTATTGATTGTAGAATCCATAGGGTCAAATTCCAATTCCCAAATGCAACCATCCTTGAGTGGGAGAGTCATAACGTGGTGGTCAAGGGTAGGTTCATCTCTTGCATTAAGTCCTGTAAGTGAATCTCTAACAGGTGTCTTTACAATCGTGTGAGGGTTAGGGATGTGGAGTCTAAGGTCCGTTCTATAGAGTTGCTTTCAGTTGTAAATGAGTTCCTTGATGTCTTTCCAGATGACCTTCCTGGTGTTCCTCTTGAAAGGGAAATAGATTTTGGTAGATCTCCTTCCTGATACTCAACCCGTTTCTATTCCCTCTTACCATATGGCCCCGGTGGAGTTGAAGGAACAATTGAAGGACTTGTTGGAGAAGGGATTTATTGGGCCTATCCAATCATCTTGGGGTGCACCAGTGTTGTTTGTGAAAAAGAAGGATGGGTCCCTTAGGATGTGTATTGAGTACCAACAACTCAATAGGGTCATCATCAAGAATAGATATCCTCTTCTGAGAATTGATGATTTATTTGGCCAATTGCAAGGGGCTATCCATTTCTCTGAGATTGATCTTCAGTCTGGGTATCATCAAGTAAAGGTGAGGGAGTTTGATATTCCCAAAATGGCCTTTCAGACTAGATATGGGCATTATGAGTTTGTTGTGATTTCTTTTGGGTTGACCATGCACCGGCCATCTTCATGGACCTTATGAATAAGGTCATCAAACCCTAGCTTGATTCATTTGTTGTGGTATTCATTGATAATATTTTTATCTATTCTCATGGTGAGGAGGAGGAGCATAAGACTGAGGGTTGGGTTGCAAAGATTGAGGGAGGAGAAATTATATGCTAAATATGAAAAGTGTGAATTTTGGTTGAAGGAGGTTGCCTTCCTAGGGCATGTGGTATCGAGGGATGGTATCAAGGTGGATCCCAAGAATACTGATGTGATTAGGAATTGGCCTAGACCATTGACCCCGTCAGACAATAGGAGTTTCTTGGGCTTAGCGGGGTACTATCGGAGATTCGTGAATGGGTTGTCTTCTATTGCTTCCCTATGACAAAATTGGCTCAAAAGAAGGCCAAGTTTGTGTGGACCGATGAGTGTGAGAGGAGCTTCCAAACCTTGAAACAAAAGCTTGTGTCCACTCCTATATTGTCACTACTGAATGGGCTAGAGAGATTTGTTGTGTATTGTGATGCTTCTAGAGTTGGATTGGCTTGTGTCCTAATGCGAAATGGTAAGGTCATAGTCTGTGGTTCTTGGTAACTCAAGGTTCATGAAAAGAACTACCCTACCCATGATCTTGAACTAGCCGCTGTGGTATTGACATAAAGGATTTGGTGTCATTACTTGTATGTGGAACATGTTGATGTGTTCACCGATCATAAGAGCCTCCAATATGTCTTGACGCAGAAAGATCTTAACTTGAGGCAAAGGCGATTGTTAGAACTTCTTAAGGACTATAATATGAGTGTGCATTATCATCCGGGTAAGGCTAATATGGTGGCGGACACTTTTTGTAGGGTGTTTATGGGTAGCCTAGTTCATGTTGATGGTGGTATTAGGAGATGGATAGGGAAGTGCATCGGTTGGCTAGATTGGGGGTTAGGTTGGAGGATGTTAGTGATGGTGATGTTGTGGTTGTGGATGGTTCTAAGTCCTCCTTGGTTGATGAGGTGATAGCAAAACAAAATCTTGACCCCTCCTTGTTAGAATTGAAGCCTTAGTGAAAGAGGGAAAAGTGGAGGCATTCTCCCAAGTGGGAGATAGTGCTCTTTGATACCAAGGTAGGTTGTGTGTACCTTTTGTTGATGGCTTGATAGAAAAGATCCTTGATGAGGCCCTTAATTATTCTAATTCTATACACCCTGGTTCTACTAAAATGTATAGACTTGAGGGAGGTGTATTGGTGGAGAGGCATGAAGAGGGACATTGCCAAATTCGTTTTCCGTTGTCATAGTTGTCAACAAGTCAAAGCCAAACATCAAAGGCGAGGTGGCCTAACCCAAGACATAGAGATTCCGACTTGGATGTGGGAGGTGATTAATATTGATTTTGTGCTTGGGTTGCCTAAGACTAGAAGGGTTTTGATTCCATTTTGGTTGTTGTTGATAGGATGACGAAATCGGCTCACCTTCTACCGGTTAACACCACATATGGAGCTGAAGAGTATGCAAGGTTGTATGTCCATGACTTAGTGAGGTTGCATGGGGTTCTTTTATCTATCATGCTAGATCGAGGAGCTCAATTTACTTCACATTTTTGGAGATCTTTCCAAAGGGGTATTTGGTACTAGAGTTAAGCTTTCTACGACCTTCCACCCTCAAACAGATGGCCAAGCAGAAAGGACCATCCAAACCCTTGAGGACATGCTTAGAGCTTGTGTGTTAGAAATTAAAGGTTGTTGGGATGATCATATCCCATTTATTGAGTTTGCCTACAACAATAGCTATCATTCTAGCATCGGTATAGCTCCATTTGAGGCTCTTTATAGTAGACATTATAGATCACCGGTTGGGTGGTTTGAGGTAGGTGAAGTGGCCTTGTTAGGACTAGATCTGGTTATGGAGGCTCTTGACAAGATTAGGATGATTAGGAAAAGATTGAAGATGACCCAAAGCCGTCAAAAGTCTTTTCCGATGTGAGGAGAAGGGAGCTTGAATTCAAAATTGATGATTAGGTCTATATCAAGGTGTCACCCATGAAGGGTGTGGTTTGGTTTGCTAAGAAGGAAAAGTTGAGCCCAAGACATGTGGGTCCTTATAGGGTGATGAGAAGGATCGGTAAGGTGGCCTACGAGTTGAATTTACCTAAAGAAATAGTATTGGTTCATCTGGTCTTTCATGTGTCTGTGTTGAGGAAGTGTCTCGGTAGTCACAATGCTATTATGCCTCTTGATGTTGTGGAGGTAGTTGAAGAAAACTTGACTTATGAAGGGGTTCCAATTCAGATTTTGGATAGGCAACTGAAGAGATTGAGGAACAAGGATGTGGCTTCCATCAAGGTCCTGTGGAGGAATCAACAAGTTGAAACTGCTACATGGGGGGCCGAAGCAGACATGCAAAAGCGATATCCTTATCTTTTCCACTCCACTCAAGCCTAAGGTATTAATGTAATTCCCCTATGTATTTTCAACTCTAAGCTCAGCACATGACATATGCATACATTTATGTTTAATTGACAAGTTCATGCTGATTTTATACTTATGACGAGATTTTTGAAAAGATGGTTAAGTGAATTGTTGCATCCTTATGTTGATTGAAATTTGTCATGTTTACATCTCTTATATACGTCTCTTTGTCATTCGGGGATGAGTGTTCCCAAGGGGGAGATATGGTAACAACCCCAAAAAGTGCCCGAAGATGTGCTTCTAAAGTGCCCAAAATCATAATTTCCATATATCTCGAAATCTGTGCGCGATATCGAATACACAACTTCATATTCTTGTTCAAGGGGTCAAATTGAATGGAAAATGGGTTTAACCCTGATTTAAGAGCAATCGGTTACCAATTTTGATTTTCCAAGAATGCAATTTCTAGTGAGGTTTGGGCGCCCCTGGCGCGACATGGCTGGGGCGCGCAGATAAAGAAAACCAGAATTTTGCGATAGGGCCGCGATGCAGACCTGTGTATTTTCTGCCCAGTTAATTTTTGTGAGGTCCAAGACTTTTGAGTCTTGGGCCTAAGTGTTCCCAAACATAAACTTACCTATACTTAACCATTTTTCACCCTTATATCATTCTAAACATTCCCCAATACACATTCAAACACTTAGCCAATATTTTATCTCCTAAATTCAAGTCTCAAAACCCTCTCCGGATCTAAGGTTTCCTCTCAAGCTTCAAGTCTCCATTTCCAATATTCATCAAGTTCATCTCCAATGCTAAGGTATATGGGTTTCTTTCATAGGGTCCTTTCACGCATGATGCCAAGCTTCCTTTTACAATAAATTGCATGATTCAAAGTTGATTTATAAATGGGTCTTATTTATTATGTAAAATCACTGTATATTATGTTGGGGTCTATGAAATTGAGACTGTTTTGCTACGTTTGGGCTATGAATCTGAGTTCTAATGTGAGATTTGATGAAGGGTTTTGATGTATATTGCTTGAGGGTGTTACCAAGTATATATTAATGGTTTTACATTGAATTATTTTAGCATTATAACACTCTTGAATTGCATGGTTTTGCACTAGCACTACACACCCTCTAAGTGTTTGATAAAATATCCGGTTATGGGTTCTTGAGGAATTGAAGGTCTAATGCATGTATTATGAGATTAATGTCTGTATGATGATGAAATGTAGATGTAATCATGATCAAATGAATGTATATGGTATTCTGTATATAGTGTTGGAATGTGACCATGCCCTACTTGGGGGTTGCACTGCGGGTAATCGTGTCATGGGGTTCGTACCTTGATAACCATGTCAAGAGGTTTGAACCTTTATAACCATGTCGGGGAGTTTTTACCCCGGCCACCATGGGTTGTAGGGTACGACAATTCACCAACCATGTCGGGGGATTTGTATTCTGCTCACCACGGGTGGTAGGGTGAGACGATGTAGTGGTCTCTTCTTACCCGTGTATTACGATCTATGTAAGCATATTTTACGTAAGCATTAGTCATACATGCCATCTTGCTATTATGCTACCATTTGAGAATTATTGTACATTTTGCCTATGATGCATATATATTGTTGCATTGGATCCTACATACTTATTACATTCAAATGTACTAATACATACTCTATGCCTACAAGATGTCACCATGAAGGAACTGGTGCACCGCTTTATCATCCTCCTTCACGTGGCCATTAGGATTATCTTTCAAGCTAGTTGGTGAGTCCTCCATTCTGGGGATGTTACTTATGATCTCTTGCTATGTATTAAGACTATCTTCCTTTTATTTATGTATTGACTATAAGGGTGAGCCTGGTTGTTTGTTGTGGCCCCCGTCTTATCTATGTAGTAAAGGTGTTGTTGGACATGTTATGTATCTATGCTATGAGCCTTGACTCTCTTGTTTCTTGATGTTATTATATGGAAGTTTACCCTTAGCCCCAATTCCCTTGTTTATGCTTGTCTCTCATTGTCATTTTAATTGCTTCTGCGACCAAGGATGTACAATGACATGCTATGAGGCTTGTTTGGGGTTGCTTCGGCTTCCCTATTTGCTTGTCACATCTAGGCCCTAGGATTGGGTCGTGACACTTCTCTTCCCTCAAGATTTGCAACACGACCCTCAAGTGATCCACATGCTCCTCCTCACTATGGGAATAGATCAAGATATCATCAATAAATACCACTACAAACAAATCAAGGTAGGGTTTGAAGACTCTATTCATAGGATCCATGAAGATAGTCGGTCCATTGGTCAACCCAAAAGAATTAACCACAAATTTATAGTGCCCATATCTAGTCTGGAAGGCTGACTTGGGAATGTCACAATCCCTCACTTTCACTTGGTGATACCCGGATCGAAGATCAATCTTAAAGAAGTGACTAGCCCCTTGAAGTTGGTCAAAAGATCATGAATCCTTGGTAAAAGGTATTTATTCTTGATGGTGAATCTATTAAGTTGCCGGTAATCAATACACATTCTAAGAGAATGATCTTTCTTCTTCACAAACAAAACCAGTTCACCCCAAGGTGATTGGCTAGGCCTAATAAAACCCTTCTCCAACAAATCCCTCAATTGCTCTTTCACCTCTTTCAACTCCACCGGAGTCATGCGGTAAGGGGGAATAGAAATGGGCTGAGTATTGGTAAGAAGATCTATGCCAAAATCTATTTCCCTTTTGGGAGGAACACTGGGAAGCTCATTAGCAAAGACATCAAGGAACTCATTGACCACCAGAACTGACTGTATAGGAAGGACTTTGGACTCAACATACTTATTCCTCACAAGATGATAGAGACACCCCTTAGAAATCAACTTATGGGCTCTAATGCAAAAAATGAATCTACCCTTGACCACCAGATCATGACACTCCTACTCAAGGATGGGTTCATTAGGGAATTGGAATTTGACCCTACAGGTTCTACAATCAATAGAGGCATAATATGGATGCAACCAATCCATCCCAAGAATGACATCAAAATCCACCATATCGCACTCAACAAAATCACAAGGCAATATTTTATGCAAAATGAAAACGGGACAATTTCTGTAAACCCTTTTAGTAATAATGGATGCACCAACGGGAGTAGACACCTCATAAGACTCACATAACAATTTTGGTTCAACATGAAACCTTTTGGTAACAAAAGGAGTAACAAAAGAAAGGGTTGCATCCGGGTCTATCAACGCATACACATCAAAATCAAAGACTTTTAACATACCATTGATGACATCAGGCACTCATCTACCCCTTGTCTCCCTTGAAGAGCATAGAATCGACTTTGCATTTGAGCACCTCCTTGTTGGACTCCTCTTCTCATAGGAACCACATTTGCACCCCGGCCTTGTGGACGACGATATCTACCCTTGTTGCGATTACGAGGACAATCCATTACCTTATGACCCACTTCACCACAACCATAACAAGCATTAGTTTCCCTCAAACATGGGCCATCATGGCCTCTACCACACTTTGGGCACATAGGTTTAGGCATCACATCACCACCACCTTGGACCCTTAGGTTGTTTTTAGCAAACCTTCTATTAGGAGCATTGGAAGAACTTTGGCGTTAATGGACCAGCCACCCTTAGGACCTTGTAATCTATCTTTAAAACGAGCCCTCTTGGCCTCATTACCCCCACTCTTCCTCAACTTTTCCCCCTCCAATTGTTCGGCATAAGTCATGAGGCTGGACAAATCCATATCACTTATCAACATGGCAACATAACACTCCTCATTCACCAAATTGGATACACCCATCACAAATTTGTTCATCCTAGACCTCGATCCGGCCACCAATTGTGGATCATATTTAGAGAGTTGGTGAACTTGAGGGCATTCTCCCTCACACTAATGGACCCTTGCTTCAAATTCATAAATTCCATCATTTTGGCCTCCCTTAGCTCAAGTGGGAAGAACCGATTGACAAAAGCCACCTTAAACTCCTACCAAAGAATCACATTGTTATTCCCCTTCTCCACTTTCCATTAGGTGAACCGTATTAGGGCCACCCCTTTGAGTTGGTAAGCCTCCAACTCTTCTTTCTCCTCCGATCTAACCCTCATAATTGACAAAACTTTGTACACCTTATCAATAAATTCTTGAGGGTCCTCATCCACTTTAGACCATGGAACTTTGGTGGGTTCATCCTAATAAAATCCCTTACCCTAGAAGCCAAAGTAGGATCATGAAAGGCTTGGGCCCCTGGGTTAAATAGTCATAGCTTGAGATAGCATGTCAATAGCATTCAAAACTCTTCATGAGCAGGTTGTTCTTTGGGTGTACGAGCTCTTCTTCCTCTTGGAATAGGCATGATCTAAAATAGCAAAGAACATTCATTAGGGGAAAGCCTTACCTTAACTTCTACAGCATGACATGCGTCAAGAAGAAGGGAACATTTCCTAAAACACCTCATAGACTCTTACTCATAGTTGTGGTGCACTTCACAACCATGAACAAGACTCTAATTGACGTGGTGTGTTGGATGCCAAGGACCATTAACAACCTAGTGCTTTGATACAAAGTTTTTCATGACCCAAGCATAGGGCCTAGATGTGACACGACAAATGGGAACCCGAAGGGACCCCAAACATTCCTCTTAGCATATAATTTACACATCCTTGGTCACGGAAGAAATTAAACAACAACAAGATACTAGAAATAGCAACAAAAGGACTAAGGGAAGTCTTTAATAACATAAATAATGAAGAGTCAAAACTCAAGCACAATTACATCATCAATTCCAACAACACCTCTAAGTATAGACTTGAGCGGGGGCTAAGACACTTTCTGGGTTCACCCTA
>JAPFFP010049473.1:0-80337 GCA_026153255.1 Solanum medicagineum
ACTCCAATTATAATTAAGTACCCCGAACTTACTCAATTTAAAGTACACCATATTTGCCGTAGCTTTTCCAATTGAACAATTAATTTCGGTTGATTAAATTATGGGGTCTAACAGACATTGTGAATAGTATAATGAGCATGAACCAATAATTTGTTAGTGTTTTGTGGTATGTGTGGTTGTAACTATGCTGTGTTTACCGGTATATATTTCACTTTTTGAAATAGTCACATGATCTTACAAATACACTATTGTTGTGTATACTAATACTGCAGTTGCTCTTTCTTTGTCAAGTGTATGACATCTTTAGGCAGGGGTCGATAAAGTTCAGATAGGAGATTGTTGATCCGCGAAATTCATGGGTGAGCCATCTTATTCAAGCTGTCATTGATTCATCTATCATTTTAGTTCATTTTGTTTGGGTTTAGACATTTCAAACACTATTTATTTATTTGGAGGGAGGAGGGGGGGTTGCACCCTCATATTTTGACTAGTAGATAGAGTTTTAATATAGTGACTTTTATGTTCGAGGGGATATTTTTTATACTGCTTTAGATTATTTTGTTTGAATTTATGGAAACTCAATATTTGACTTGTTAATTTAACTTGTTTTCATATTTTAAAGGAAAAAGTACAAAAGACCTAAGTTGAAGTTATTTACACTTAACAGACTCAATCTAAACTATTTACCATTAATGGACCCATTATCCAAATTATTTACATTCTAGCCACCTACCCTTTTTATTTTGCGTGCTAATGCCAGCATAAATACTATGAAATATTCTCTGACAGTATATATATACCATAGCGGTATCATACAGAATGAGTTCAATCCTTTATGATACTCTGACGGTATATTAATACCTAATTGGTATATAGGATTTTTTTTAAAGAAACAAATAAAAAAATTATTAAACTCTAAACTAGTGGAAAATATTCGTTATATACTCTATCGGTACATTTATACCATATTGGTATCATATAGGATTGAGCTTAATCATCTGTGATACCTTGTTGGTATATGTATATCATACTGGTATATCATACAAGCAATGTTAACGTCAGCATGACGTCAGCGCACAAATTTTAATATTAGGGGGACAAAATATTAATAGTATGGGGATACAAAATGTAAAGGGTATATGAATGTAAATAGTTTGATTTAAAGGGATACAAGCTTAATGGTTATTTTGTGTCAATTGTCTTAATTGAGTTATTATAATAGTTCTTCCACTGAAGAATTAGCATGGGCGTCAATCATGATGAATTGAGAGACAAGTATATATTTTAATTTGTTCAACTTTAACACAATTGAAAAGGAAATTTGCACGCTCTTCACTACACCCCTGACTCCATCACTGTACCAAAAACACTCTTAAATTTAATAATTTTCAAACTTATAAAATCAATATGAATTTCTTGTTAATTAATCTCATAATTAAGTAGTATATTGACACACTATACATAAGTTGGCATACTTGTTGCGTCTGTGTTCGTGGACGGTGCGTTTCTAGTAATGGATAAAGTTCAATTAACTATCTCTTCAATTTTTTTAAATTTTTATGTTATGCTATATTTTTTAAAAAGTCAATTTGACTAATTTATAAAATTAAATTAGATTATATTAATTTGATCATTTTAAATTTAAAAAATAGATATTCAAAACTATATACTATAAGCTAAGTTGCAATACTATACTATTAAAAAATTATACTTTAAAATGTAAATCAAAGTCCATATTTTTTTACTTTAAAGAAAATATGACAACTAAAAAAAATTATTATATTATAAAAATAAACAAATGGCAATGCATGTTTGATAGTAATAAAATAAACAAATGTCAATGCATGCTCTATGTTTGTTAGGAAGGAATATCCATAACGCATTTGGGCAATTTAATTTTATGAAGAATAATTGTGTTTTTTATATTATTATGAAATGGTTGTCTTTGATTAATGTTTTTACGGAAAAGGATAAAATATAATGTTCAAAACTGCTGCTACCATTAATAATTTAATGCAAAATTATTGTTACGTCAAAAAATGTTTTTTCCTGATAAACATATTTATTTTCTTTTTAAATATATTTTATTTTTTTAATATATTATTTTTTTTACCATATATATTAAGATTCCTGAATTATTAGTTCTCTCAATATGTGTGATCATATTTTTTCTCTTATAAAATTTTTTATAAATTTTTAATTATTAATTCTCCTAATACATCTTATACTTTTTTTAATTTTACTACACATTTTAGGACTCTTTAATTATTCATTCTACTCATACATCTTAACATGTTTTTTTTTTTTCTCTTAAGCATATATTTTAGGAATCCTTAATTATTAATGCTCTGATATATCTTATCATATACTCCTCCTATTTCTTTTTTAGTTTTCATGTTACATTTTTCGAAAGTTAATTTGACTAATTTCGAACCTAAATTAGATTACATTAGTTTGATATTTTAAAATAAAAATTTTAATATTAAAAAACTATATGAAAAGTAGTATAAATTTCAATATGCTTCATATCAATATGATAAAAATATACATCTTAAAATTTTAGTCAGAATTCATAATGTTTGATTTTCAGGCAAAAAATAAAAACTTATGACAATTAGAAAGGAATGGAGTGACTACTTTTATCTTACCATATATTTCGGACTATTTAATTATTTATTCTCCAAATATATCTTATCATATATCTAAGAATCCCTTAATTTTTAAAATATATTTTTTTTCTTACCATATATTTTAGAAATCCTAAATTTTTAAAAAATACACTACTGCTACTTAGGATTCTTTAATTATTAATTCTTTAATAATCATAAAATATACTATCATATATTTTAGTACGTCTTAATTTTTAAAATATATTATTTTTGTACCATATATTTTAGGAGTTCTTAATTAGTAATTCTTCTAATACTTCTTACTATATATTTTATTCTTATCATATAGTTTAGGGCTACTTAATTACTACTTCTCCTAATTCTTGTTACCATATATCTTAGCGTTCCTTAATTGTTAAAATATATTTTTCTTTTGTCATATATTGTAGGACTTATTAATTTTTAAAATATATTTTATTTTTATCATATACTTTAGGACTATTAATTATTAGTTCTCCTAATAGCTCTTCCAATATATTTTACCACTCCTTAAGTTTTTAAAATATATTTATTTTACCATATATTTTAGGATCTTTTAATTATTAATTCTTTAAATATGTCTTACCATACATTTTAGGACTCTTTATTACTTATCAATTTTTCATAATATCCGTTACCATATATTTTAAGACTCATTAATTTTTAAACTATATTTTATTTATACCATACCTTTTAGGACTACTCAATTATTAACTCTCTTTATTCCACATGATCTAGCACTAATTTTTTTAAAAATATATTTTATTTTCTCATATATTTTAGAACTCATTAATTAATATTCTTCTAATACCTCGTACCATATATTTACTTCTTAGTTTATATTTTAGGACTCCTTATTATTACTTTTTCCCAATAGCTCTTATTATTTATTTTAGAAATTCTTAATTTTTTAAAAAATATTTTTCTCTTGCCAGATATATTATGATTCTTTAATTTTAAATATTATAAAAATAATTAAGGATAAATTGAGGGGAAAAAGATATTTTTTTAGTAGGCGTAGCAAAATTATACCCAACCCATTGAACCCGCCCAACTCGCTAAAGTTTGGGCGGGTTGATAACCCGCTCATTTATTAGCTCGACCCATCTCAACCCAACCCATTTAAAATTGGGTTGATATTCAACCCGAATTGACTCGAAAGAGATCTTGTCAAAAAAATTTTAAAATACTTTTTTAATTTAATATGTTTTATATAGCCAAAATAAAGAAAATATAATTTAACTAAGTACTAAAATATTGAAAAAGAAAAAATAAAGTCAGTAAAACTTAGTAAAAGTTGAGTTGGTTTGGCATGGGTTGGGTTTTGACCCGATCTATAATCCATTACTCAACCCATTTTGGCCCAACCTATTTTGACCCAAGTAAATTTGGGTTGGGCCATTTGTTTTCTTGACCTATTATAATCTGCTCAAATTTGACTCAACCCGTCTAATTGTCACCCCTATTTTTTAACCATTATATAGCGACACAATTCAATCTAATTTAGTATTTCCAATTCATTTCAACTCTAATCTTTTTGTAAACCTTGAACCTGAGATATCAACTTCAACACATGAATTCACATGTGATTTAACATAATTCAAGTGGAATCACATAAATGTTAAAATTTATCGTTCAAAGTCAGTCCAAAATTTCAGAATTTTACAATTTTATAGTAAACAAGAGTTTACAGTAAAAAAGAGCAAAGTAACAAATCTTATATTAATTGGTCTTCTTTGAGAAGAAAATCTTGTCCACTTTGAAGTGGATAATCTTGTGGACAAAAATCTTCACAATAAAACGAGAAACATGTAAAGTACATGTGAATTAGATTTAAATATTATAATGTCACAAAAAGCTAAATTAATATTCATCAAAATAAAGCATTATTTGACAATAGTCTGTCTATATATTTTTTAAACTAAACAAATCACCTTCATTGAAAACTGAGAAAGAAAATCAGCAATTTCAATAAATCGTGTGTAAAATTAAGATATTCAACTTGTATCAAATCTAGCTAAATGATTATGATTAAAAAACAAACTTAATAAAGAGATGTATGTGGTTATCTTGAATCTGCTCTAGGATTTGAAGGATACCATTTTGTTTAACCATCTAATCTCGAGTCCTTAATCATTTCAGTCTCGAGTTCGACTAATCCAGATTCACCATGCGCAAGGCTTTATCACTAAATGAACCTAAAGAAAAGGTTAGTAAGACTTTTCACAGTGTTTCAAGCTTCCTTCTCCCAAGAAGAGGCCAAAAATAATAGCATTTTCCAGAGTAGTTTGTCCAATGTATTCAATTTTCATTAGGCCAGAAACCTTGTATCTAATAGCCTTATATGTCCCATAAACAGCACTAACAGCTTCACCAAACGCACCGCCAACGGCAATCCCTGCTGTCACACACGTCATGCAGTTATCTCTCGCCATTTCTCACTCTCTCCCTCCCCTCTGTTTCTCTCTTCAATGGCGAGTTTAAGAGTTTGAAGGATACCTAAAATAACATGTTCTAATAATAAGGGGTAAATTTGTACTATAACTTTATAAATAGAACGACAAGTAGTTGTTTACATTTTGAAAAATGTGATATAAGATGAAAGAAATTATACAAAACTTAAAAATTTGTGGAGGGTCAAGTGGTAAAACTCCCTCCGAGCCATTTCACTTTGGAAATTTAAGCCAATTTCTTTGACAAAAAGTAGTAAATTAAAATTAATGATGTAAAAAAATAGTGAATTTAGTATTTAGGGTTCAAATTAAAGTTCAGCTATTTGGAGAAATTTTTTTAATAGACAAAATACTCTTATTATGCCAGTGTGAATTGAATCAATGTTATTAGCTATGAATTTTATTTTTTTTTAGCATTTTTTGTTTCTTCAGATGATATGATGGGTCATTGTTTCATTGGTTCCGACAATTTCAACTATGGAATCCACAAACTTTCTTCACCTAAATAAAATTTATAAATCTCAAGATTTTCTCTATGTCATGCCCCCGAACAAGCTGTGAGTAATACTCACACTAATCTTTAGATGAGAGAATCAATAATCTAACCCAACAAACTAAACTTACACAATTTATATAAATTTGAAATTATGAAAGCAAGATAATATAACAAAACTCATTGAGTTTCCATATACTAAAATAAAACTTATAGTGTGAGAATAATACCCAAGAACTGAAAGTCACTGTACCAAAATTTGATTACAAGTTTGACAAAAATGAATGCAGCGCCAAAACTATAACCATCAAATAAATAAAGGAAGTCTGAGTCTAGAAACAGATGGACTAAGATAACGATGAATCCAAAGCAATTTGAAATATACTGGCTCACCCTTCGATTTTGGAGTCAATAATCGTTCAACTGAGGTTTATCCACAACCTCCTGAAGATTCTTATACTCGACCAAAAAAAGAGCAAGTGTAGTATGGGTAAACAAATCTCACTTGGTGGTTTCCAATGCTCCGAGCTACTCTTCTGAAACTGCTACTTATGATTCTAAGTTACTTTACTTGACAAAGTATATGTTTTAAAGTATTCTGTGGGATAGACTTAGCACCAAATGAGATATTGAGGTGGAGTTCAATAAGGAAAACCCTAGTAGCAACCCTTTGCCACAATAACTATATAGGACCATAGTAGCCCTTGTATAAGGTAGGCCAATGGATCCACATAGGTCATTTACATTAATTAATTATGCATGTTTATGTTGACAGATTTCCACATGACAAGTGATCTCCTAGTGTCAACGTAGGAACTTATGTTGAATGTCACACTCCAAGAGGTTACCCTAGGCGTAACTGGCACTGGGAGACTATTGCTAACCCCCAAACGAACCACCTAGTCCCATCACACTAGTTCAGTCAACAGTTTAGAGAAAGACAATCAAGAGAAATCTAACTATCGTTGAGCTACAAGACTATCATCATCACTATCAGATATAAGCTAAGAACAACGGAACCAGTCTTAATATAAAGAAAGAAAAAGGGGGGGGGGGGGGAAACCCCAACATCAGCCATCACCAATCTATGTCTATAAAGCCTCTATAACTACCACCTAAGAAGGTACCACGACAGGACATGGCTACCATAGTCTAATAAAAGAACTCAAAGAAAATGAAATAAAATAAAGATATCCTCCTGAAGGCAGGGTGAAAAGACCCAAAAAAAAGTGCTCGAAAAGATGCCACGAAAGTGCCTGAAATCTTGTTTTCCATATATCTAAAAGTCTGTTTGTTATTTTAAAAAACCAACTTTATATTCTTGTTTAGGGGGTTAGATTGAGTGGGAAATGGGTCTAATCCGAATTTTAGAGTAATCGTATCAAAATTCGATTGCAAAATATGCTATTTAGGAGGATCCACTTTGAAGGGGAATATCTCTTAGTACACAATAAAATTGGTAGCCCACGACCTACCATCTGAAATCTTTTTGAATTAGCTTTTCAACCCACTTCGTTTCACCTCATTCAGAGTTTGGATGAAGGATTTATCCCCATTTTCGTAAAACTCACCCGTGCAGAAAATGCAATATCCAGTGAGCAGTCCGTTTTTGGTCTTATTTTCTCTTGACTTCGATCCAAGACTTTTAAGTCTTGGGCCTAAGGGTTCCCACACTTGAAAGTACATATACTTAGCCTTATTTCACCCTCATATCATCCTAAACATTCCCCAAAACTCACTCAAACATTTAGACTCATATTTCACCCTAAATTCAAGTCCCAAACTCAAGACCAATCTTAAGGATTTCACTCAAGCTTCAAGTCTCCATTAAAGTCTTCTTCAAGAACCACTCCAAAGCTAAGGTATATATTGTTGAACCATTGGGTCCTTCCACCCATGGTGCCTAAACCCTCTTTTAATTAATATTGCATGATATAAAGTTGATTTTATATGTGGGTCTTGTATATTGAGAAATTTACTGCACAATGATTTTAGTTCATGAAAGTATGGTTATTTTAGCATGTTGTGAGCTTCAAATCTTGGATTTAATGTTGGAATTAATGAGGGATTTTGATGTGAATGTCTTGGAGGTGTTGCAAGGAGTTGGCTAAAGGTTTTACCACTGATTTTCCTACATGATTTCATCTCTAAATTGCATACTCTTTTACCCCCATTACATACCCCCAAGGTGTTTGATAAAATGTCCTATTATATTTTCTTGAGAAAGTGAAGGTCCAAAGCATGAGATATTATATGAATGATGTTATGATGATGAAATGAGCTTATGCACATGATTATTCCTACATAAGGTATTGTATTAGAGCTTATGATGAATCCTATATAAAGTGTTGCACTAGAACATGCCAAATCTGGGGGGATAAGAGCCCGGGCAACCATGTGAGGGGTTTATACTTCACCACCTAGGATGATTGGGGTGTGACCATCATCAACTGAGTTGGGGGTTTATACTCATCAACCATGTGAGGGGTTTATACTTCACCACTTATGATTGGGGTGTGACTACCATCAACCATGTGAGGGATTTATACCTCACCACCTAGGATTATTGAGGCGTGACCATCATCAACCAACCAAGGTTGGAAAGCTAGCTTGGTCTTTTCTTCACATATGATATCTTATATGAGCATGATTTACTTAATCATGTTTTACTTATGCTTTGATCATACATGACATATTTCTATATTACGCCTATTGTCTATTGATACGCATTTTGATTATAATGCCTATTTATTGTTGCATTGTATGCCACATACTTAGTACATTCAATTGTACTAATGCATACTCTTTCCTACATGATATCACCATGTAGGGACCGGAGCTCCTATTGAGTCTTTTTGTGACTAGATGGATTGTTCAAGTTAGCCTTTGGTGAGTCCTCCATTCCGAGGACAAGTACTATTCTCTCACACTATGTATTAAGATTCTCTTTACTTTATCATTTACTTATGACTATGAGGGTGAGACCAATTGTATGTCTTGGCCCCCGCCATTATCTATATAGTAGAGGTGTTGTTGGATAAAGCTATGTATTTATGCCATGAGTTGATTCTATTATCTCTTGACTCTATGTTATGACAAGTTCTCCCTTAGTCCCCTTTTCCCTTATTTCCATTATTCAAATGTCATTTAATTGTTCTGCGACCAAGGATGTGTAATGATATGCTATGAGGCTTGTTTGGGGTTCCTTCGGATTCCCTATTTGCCAATCACGTCTAAGACCTAGGCTTGGATCGTGACAAAGATGGTATCAGAGCACTAGGTTATTAGATCCTCGGAGTCCAACACACCGTGTCGATTAGAGTCTTATTCATGGTTTTGTTATGCACCACAACTATGAGTAGGAGGCTATGAGACATTTTAGGAAATGTTTTCCTTCTTCATGATCTATGTCGTGCTTTAGAAGCGAGACAAGGATTTCCCCTCTAATGAATATTCTTTGCTCTTTTAGTTGATCATGCCACTTTAAAGAGGAAGGTTAAGGAAGGTAAGTAGAAGGTTTTGATTTTGATGGATCCAAGTTTCACCATTTCTTTTCTCTTCTTTTAGTTAATGGTGGGGCTTCTTGTGTGCCCCGAGTTGTGATGTGAACCTTTGGTATTTATCTCTTGGTTGGGTATATTGTTGCTAGAAGGTTCATAGGTGTTGATCCGGGTTTGTATTGCATTAGGTCTTGCTTTGTGTCTTGTTGGAGTTGGTGTAGTGGATTTTGATGTTATACTAAGGATGGAATGGTTTCATGCATTTTGTGTCTTCATGGATGGTAAGACCCGTAGATTTAGATCCCGAATCCCTAGTGAGCCCATCTTTAAGGGGGAGGTTGTCAAGCGAGATAGCAAGGGAGGTAGATCCATTTCATGTCTCAAGGTACAATTAGTCTCTAAGGGGTTTCATTTATCATCTTGTGAGAATAGGAGGTGTTAAACCTAAGTTATTTTGTTTATAGAATTGTTGGTGGTGGTAGATGAGGCCTTGAATGCCCCTTTCCGATATTTTGAATTTGGGGTAGTTTCTTTTGGTTTGACCAGTACGCCGGTTATGCCTATAAGTCTCATGAGTAAGATCTTTAGTCCCTACTCTAATAAGTTTATGGTAGTTTTGGTGATGATAATGTGGTTCGTTCCCTAATGAGTTAGTGCATGTAAATCATTTGAGAGTGGTACTACAAGTTTAAGGAAGAAGGTTGGGTGCTAGTAGGTGAGATGAGAATTTTGGTGGTAAGAGGTTGTCTCCTAGGTTATGCAGTGCTGAGTGATGGTATTAAGGTGGACCTTAGAAAGACGAAGGTGATTAGAGATTAGCCTAGACCTTTGACTTTACCAGATATTAGGAGCCTCTTGGGTTTAGTGGGCTATTGCCGGAGGTTGTGAGTAGGGTGATTGATAGGTCCTGGGGTTGCTATTTCTTGTGTTATTCAGTAGTGCTACTAGGATTCATGTATATGTGGATTGATCCTTGATCCCTTCCAATTGAGGAGACCCAAACTTTATTTTCAAGAAAACCTACATGGATTTTACTTATTTTAATTTGGGATTTAAATATTATGATTCCTAAAATTCTATTGATGCATGGGTAGTGTTTATTTGATGATTTTAATGTGATTTAAATCATTATATGGGGATTTACCTTGGGTTTATGGAGTTATAAGTATGCATGTTCCCCTTTTGAAATCATTTATTCATGAGAGAATGCACTATGAATTTAAATACGGAATTAATTATGTTTTCACTTCAACTTCATACTATAAATGTTGATTTTAAATGGTCTTAATTACCCATATTATTTCCTCATTGTTCATAGCATATGAATTCATGTACACAGATTATTTTGAAAAGTTATGTTATGGGTAAGCCCAATTTCATTTTCTGGTATGATTTTGATAAAAGGTTAGTTATGACAATATTGTGATCATATATATGGGTTTGATTTTGGCTCTTTAAGTGTTTTGGGTGCTTGCACCATTTTGTATATGAATGGGTCATTCCTATGCATGAGTATTATGACTATGAAATTATGATTTTAGCATTTGAGCCTAAGTATGAATTATTATGAATGGTATTTGGATTTTAAGCCCAATTGTGTGTTGAAATGATTTGGAAAATGACTATTGCCTCTTTGAGAGTATGTACACACATATTATAAGTATTCTTGTGGGATGACGACTTAGCTTGTTGTGTTGAGGGTCTTGGGGTAGTTTGGGCTGTTACATGGCATGTTTCTAATGAGTGTAGATCCTATAAGGTTGTAATATAATGGGTAAGGATGGTTGATCTATTTAGTCAACTACGATGGGCAGGTCACTTCTATAAGATTGATCTTTGGTTTGGATTTTGTCCCCAAATGAGGATGAAGGTAGGTGATATCCCTAGGTGTCTTTTTCGGATTAGGAGTGAGCATTATTAGTATTGATGGAGTTGCTTGGTTGACTTAAGCACTGGTAATGATTGTAGATTTCTTGAATAGGGTCTTAAAACCCTACCTTGGCATGTTTATGGTGATTTCTGGTAACAAAGCATTGATTTATTTAGAGTTTGTGAATCATTTGAGGGTAGTGTTGAAAGTCTTAGAGGATAAGAGGTTGTTTGCTAAATGTGGTAAGTGTGCTTTGTGGGTAGCAAAAAGGTGGTTAGAAGTCTTTAAGAATTATGATGTGAGTGTGCATTAGCTTTTTTCCTGTAAGGCTAGTGTTGCGGTTGGTGCTCTAGGTAGCCTAGCATGTGTTGTTGATGGTGGCAAGGAGGAGACTAGTAGAGTCCATCGATCGGCTAGATAGGGAGTCAGGTTGAAGGAAGTTGAGAATGGTATCATAAGGTTTTTTATGGTTCCAAATCTTCTTGGGATAAGAGGACTAGATTAGGCAAGGCCTTGTGTCCACCTTATTAGAGTTGGAATCTTGGGTGAGAAGATGATAGAGTGGAGGTTGTCTCCCAAGGGGGTGAGACAGTGGTTATGGTACCAAGTGGGTTAGGTGTATTTAAGATTGACAATTGAGTTGAGGATTGTGAGTCCTTATAAAGTGTAGAGGGAGGTTGGTAAAGTTGCTTAAGTTTGGGGATTGCCTTTGGGTGTAGATATGGTTAATCCGGTTTGGCATGCTTCTAGGTGGATGTGATGTGTTGGTGACTTTAGTGTTATAGAATACTTTGAGGTTGTGGGTGTTAAGGAGGGTAATTTGACTTAAGAGAAGGTCTCGATGGAGGTGTTAGATGGATGAGTGGAGAAGTGGATTGATAATGATGTACTTTTCTTCAAGGCCCTTTGAGAAGAGTCGTCTATTCATAGGTATGTCTCGGGGAGCCGGAACGGGAATGGAGGAGCAATATTCATATCTCTTTCATTCTACTCAAGCTTATGATAACACTTCAAGTCCATTTTATGATTTCAAGTCTTGCATTTCAACCCCTATGTCATTTATATGCATTCATGTTTAAGTTGGCAAGTTTATGATGATTTTACACATATGTTGAGATTTTGAAAACGGTATTTTTAAATGTAATGTAGTATTCATATTGGGGCCGATTTGTTCATGATTACTCTTGTCTTATACGTCTCTTCTACATTCAGGGATGAATGTTCCCAAGGGGGAGATATTGAAATGACCCAACAAAAAAAGTGCTCGAAAACGTGCCTCGGAAGTGCCCGAAATCTTGTTTTCCATATATCTAAAATTTCGTTTGTTATTTTGAAATCCAACTACATATGCTTGTTTAGGGGGTCAAACTGAGTGGGAAATGGGTCTAATCCGAATTTTAGAGCAATCGTATTAAAATCCAAAAATCGCAAAATACGCTATTTATGAGGGTCCACTTTGAAGGAACATATCTCTTAGTACACAAAGAAATGGGTGACCCACGACCTACCAACTGAAAGCCCTTTGAATTAGCTTTCCAACACACTTTGTTTTACCTCATTCCTAGTTTGTACGAAGGATTTATCCCGATTTCGTAAAACTCGCTTGTGCAGAAAATACAATTTCCAGTGAGCAGTCCGTTTTTGGTCTTATTTTCTCTTAACTTCGGTCAAGACTTTTAAGTCTTCGGCCTAAGGCTTCCCACACTTGAAAGTACATATACTTAGCCTTATTTCACCCTTATATCATCCTAAACATTCCCCAAAACTCACTCAAACATTTAGACTCATATTTCACCCTAAATTCAAGTCCCAAACTGAAGACCAATCTAAAGGATTTCTTCAAAGATTTCACTAAAGCTTCAAGTCTCCATTGAAGTCTTCTTCAAGAGCCTCTCCAAAGCTAAGGTATGTGGTGTTGAACCATTGGGTCCTTCCACCGATGGTGCCTAAACCCTCTTTTAATTAATATTGCATGATTTAAAGTTGATTTTACATGTGGGTCTTGTATATTGAGAAATTTACTGCACAATGATTTC
This sequence comes from Solanum medicagineum, assembly GCA_026153255.1. Classification (NCBI taxonomy): domain Eukaryota; kingdom Viridiplantae; phylum Streptophyta; class Magnoliopsida; order Solanales; family Solanaceae; genus Solanum; species Solanum medicagineum. The sequence continues at coordinate 13,001 of JAPFFP010049473.1, forward strand.
AGTTCATGAAAGCATGGTTATTTTAGCATATTTTGAGCTTCAAATCTTGGATTTGATGTTGGAATTAATGAGGGATTTTGATGTGAATGTCCTGGAGGTGTTGCAGGGTGTTGGCTAAAGGTTTTACCACTGATTTTCCTACATGATTTCATCTATAAATTGCATGGTCTTTTACCCCCATTACACATCCCCAAAGTGTTTGATAAAATATTCTGTTATGTTTTCTTGAGAAATTGAAGGTCCAAAGCATGAGATATTATATGAATGATGCTATGATGATGAAATGAGCCTATGTACATGATTATTCCTACATGAGGTATTGAGTTAGAGCTTATGATGAATCCTATATAAAGTGTTGCACTAGACCATGCCCGATCCGGGGGAATAAGAGCCCGGGTAACCATGTGAGGGGTTTATACTTCACCACCTAGGATGATTGGGGTGTGACCATCATCAACCAAGTTGGGGGTCTTTACTCATCAACCATGTGAGAGGTTTATACTTCACCACCTAGGATGATTGGGGTGTGACTACCATCAACCGTGTGAGGGGTTTATACATCACCACCTAGGATGATTGGGGTGTGACCATCATCAACCAACCAAGGTTGGAAAGCTAGCTTGGTCTCTTCTTCACATATGATATCTTATTTGAGCATAATTTACTTAAGCATGTTTTACTTATGCATTGATCATACATGTCATATTGCTATATTATGCCTATTGTCTATTGATACGCATTTTGATTATAATGCCTATCCATTGTTGCATTATATCCCACATACTTAGTACATTCAAACGCACCATGTAGGGACCGGAGCTCCTATTGGGTCTTCTTATGGCTAGATAGATTGTTCAAGTTAGCCTTTGGTGAGTCCTCTATCCCGGGGACAAGGACTATTCTCTCACACTATGTTTTAAGATTCTCTTTACTTTATTATTTACTTATGACTATGAGGGTGAGACCGGTTGTATGTCTTGGCCCCCGCCATTATCTATATAGTAGAGGTGTTGTTGGATAAAGCTATGTATTTATGCCATGAGTTGATTCTATTATCTCTTGACTCTATGTTATGACAAGTTCTCCCTTATTCCCCTTTTTCCTTATTTCCATTCTTCAAATGTCATTTAATTGTTCCGCGACCAAGGATGTGTAATGATATGCTATGAGGCTTGTTTGGGGTTCCTTTGGGTTCCCCATTCGCCGGTTACTTCTAGGCCCTACGCTTGGGTCATGAAACAGGGGAGGACTCACCAAATGCGGATCAAGGATCTCTAAACATCAACGATTCTCCTGCTGAAGTCCTCTGTCTACAGAATCTGCATCATAAAACGATGCGGTGCCAAAGGAGCATTAGTACATGGAATGTACTGTATGTAAAACAGGATAAAGTAAACAAGATGGGCTATACAATAATAAATGACATTGGCTCATCAATGACTCAACCTCAACTCAGAGTAAGGAACAAGACTCTATCACATCACCATTCATCAAGACATCATACTATCACATCAACCTCAGAGTACTATCAACATGAACCTATCTGGGAGTTTCTATTACCAACAACCACTACCTATAAGCCGGTGATGATACAACAAAGAGATGTCGTTACCACATCCATCCAGTACCTTGCTGGGGTAAAGGACGAGTCTATCAGGGATCCCAAAAGAAGTCTATCAAGTCCTCTGCAGGACAAAGGAAACATCTGCTTTTACGATCCAATCCTCTCTTACATTGTCCACATAGTTAATGAGTGCTAGCGGGACTCACTCTTACCCATTTCGGTGCTAATACTCCTCCCATGACTCGACGTGCTCATAAAACTATCAATCAATCCAGAACTTCTATCACCTAGCCTCTACGGGCAGGAACTCTCACCTCATCTCATCATCTATCAACTCAAATAGTAGGATTGTTCTTTCAAAGCTAAGGTTCAACCTTATTGAGACTCTAAGAATACTAATTCCATCAACTTCAGCCCTCAACATACTCATCTCAAGACTCAGACCACAACAATCAATATAGTCAGACAGTCAAGGTTCTAGACATTACCCCTAAGTTCATTCTTGAAGTCTTTAACAGAGAATTCATGAATGGTAAATACATAATGACACAATAATACATGTAACAGTTAATTCAAAATATGATGATCATCAATTTAAGATATTAAATAGAAATTAAAGATAAATTTCAAGAAAATCTTTGAGAATTGTAACTTAAGACCTATCTATCATCAACTGTCAAATTACTACATTCATTGGGGAACATAGGAGAACAATTATATGTTCTAGATAGACTTTACATACCTGCGATGAAAATTATGCTAATCTTCTTCAAAATTTTGACCTGAATTCTCAATCCTCCAAGATTTCTTGCTTACTCTCTCAGGAACTCTTACGTAGAAACTTAAGAAAAAAATGAATTTTCGAAACCCTTAATCGACAATATACGACCTTAATAATATGTTATAGGACTTAGGATAGGATGAAAAATGACCAAAAGGCCCCTCCCGAATTAAAAGAAAAAGTTTTAAAATTTGTACACTGGTCCGCGACGCGCTAGGGGAGCGGACTAGTGTATTTCGCGAATTTTTCTGAAATTTCAATTCCCGTTGAAAATTTTAAAAAATGCTTAAGTGTGTCTCCGCGCCCCTTCCGCATCACGCCAGGGGCACGAATTGAAACTATTTTGGGTGAAATTATTGAAATTTATTTTTCGACCTAGTTGCTTATAAATCGGGTCAAAACCATTTTCTCACTCGATTTTTCGTGCTGATCATAAATACGGTCTCGGATTTCCCATCAAAGCTTTGGAAGATGCATTATGCGCATGATACATGTCATGCCCCGGGAGGGTACCCTAGACGTGACTGGCACTCGGAGACTATTGCTAGCCCCCAAGCGGACCCCCTCAGTCTCTTTCCCATCGTTTAGTCAATTCATCAGCGGAGAAGAAATAATATAATAAATATAAATGTTATCCTATCAGTGAGCTCATACTATCAACATCAGTCTATCATAAGAAAACAGAATAGATAATGGAAATCTCAAATGTAAAGAATGAAAGAAAGGGGGAAAAGAACCCTCGATATCCATATCTACATCTATGTCTATGAAACCTCTATACAATAGTCTAAAACGGTACCATGACAGGCCATGGCTTCTAAATATCAAGTAAAAAGGATTATCCAACAATAAAAATACATATCCTCCGGATGCTGGGGAGGACTCACTACTGTCAAGAATGAAGAGCTCTGAACCTCAACGATAAGGCTACTGAAGTCCTCGGTCTATCGAATCTACATTATAAAATGACACAGTGCCAGAGGGGCGTTAGTACGTGGAATGTACTATATGTAAAATAGGATAAATAAAAAGGAAATAGTTTAATCACCACCCATCCATCACTCAGCCTCACCTCAGATACAAAGGACAAGACTCTATCACCTCCCTAGCTATCAAGCAAAAAACATTCACACCACCTCGGAGTTTTATCATCATGAAACCTACCTGGGAGTTTCTATAACCGACAACCACTACCTATGAGATGGTAGTGAGACAACGAAGAGGTGTCATTGCCACATCCGTCCAGTACCTTGCCAAGGTACAAGACGAGTCTGTCGGTGGATCTACAAGTCTGTCAAGTATCCTTTCGGTACAAAGAAAACATCCGTTTTCACGGTTCAATCCTCTCCTACACTAGCCACGTAGTTAATAGGTTCGAGTGGGACTCACTCTTACCCATTTCGGTTCTAATACTCCTCCTAGGACTCAATATGCTCATAAATCCATCAATCCATCAAGAACTCTTATCACCCAACCTCTATGGGCAAGATTATCTACCTAATATAAGGGAATTATACCCAATCAACTCTATCAATAATAATTTCAGCTATCACAGTCATGAACACACCTAATTCAGGACTCAAACTCAATCAGACATCATTCTCAAACATTCAAGGCTCTAGACATCCCCTAAGTTCACTATTCATGTCATTATAGAGAGACACTTTAAGGATCAAGTCACAATCACATAGTAGTGAAAACATACGGTAAAAGTTAAATATGATGATCATCAATTCATGATATAAAATTATAGTTTAAGGAATTCAAAACAAAGAATTCAAGATATGGCATAAGAATTTAAAGCAATTATTCAGGATTTTAAAGTAATTACCAAGAAACTTTCAAGAACTCATAAATCAAGATTCTAGTCATGAATTTGTCATCTAACTCAATTTTTGCACATGGGAGATCAGTCTCATGCTTTCAAGTAGTCTTTACATATCTAGGAATGGAGATTATCTTCAAGAATTAGAAAACTCCTCAGTAACCCTCACCTTGTCTCTCCTTCTCCTCTCTTAAACTTGCGTAAAGATATTAGACTTGGAATGGTTTTGGGTTTAAAACCATTTTGTATGAAATTATGTTTAAAAAAAAACGTATTGGGGATATAAAAATATGTCGGGAAGGACAAAATTGCCCTTCCCAAATTTTAAAAGAAAAATCTGCTCCCTCGTACACTAGTGTGCGACGAGCACTAGTAATTTTCTTCAGTTTTTTTGAAAATTCTCAATTTTTCATAAAATTTTGAAAAAAGTATAAGTGTGGTTCCGCTTCCTCTCCGTGTCGCGAATGGGGTGTGAAAACCTCACTATTTTAAGCTTGCTTTGGGAAAATCAATTCGCATTTTTTCTCGATAAAGCAGAGTCGAGACCATTTTCTGACTCAATTTTTCATACTGATCGCGAACCCAATCTCTGATTTTTCATCAAAGCTTGAAAAGATATATTGCGCGCATAATAAAGTTTAGGGGTAATTTAGTAATTTCATGGGGTGTTACATCATCTCCTCCTTGGAATCATTCATCCTCAAATGATGAGTAAAGGTCGGACAGGGACCCGAATAACCTCGGAATTCATCTCATTCCTCACTCGGGAACACTCGAACTCTCACTATCCATCATCTATCTATCTCTGTCTTAGACTCGGGAATGGGATAACATAGGGCATCAACATAAAAGAAAAGAATACTCAGAATTGATAAGAATAAGAATATTTACCTTCAACATCATCATCATCTGGCATGAATAGATGCGGGTATTTGAGTTTCATTGCTTCCTCAACTTCCCACGTAGCTTTCTCAACAAATTGATTCCTCCATAAGACTTTAACAGAGGCTCTCTCTTTGTTTCTCAGCTTACGAACCTGTCCGTCAAGAATCTGGACTGGAAATTCCTTGTACGATAAGTTGTCCCTCACACCAGTGCTCTCCACCGGAATTGCTTAAGGTTGGATCCCCCAAACACTTCTTTAGCATAGATACGTGGAACACCGGGTGAACTCTATCTAGCTCGGAAGGCAAGTCTAACTCATAAGCAACCTTCCCAATCCTCCTTACAATCTGATATGGCCCGATATACCGAGGACTCAGCTTCCTCTCCTTGCCAAATCTCATGACACCCTTCATGGGTGACACCTTCAAGTACACCCAATCATCTACCTCGAACTCCAAGTCTCTTTTTCTCACGTCCATATATGATTTCTGGCAACTCTGGGCTGTCTTAAACCTTTTCCTGATGACTTTCACTTTATACATAGACTGATGTATAAGGTCAGGCCCAATCAACTCAGATTCACCCACCTCGAATCAGCCAATCGGGGACCTGCATCTCCTCCTATACAATGCCTCATAGGGGGCCATCTGGATGCTGGCATGGTAGCTATTATTATATGCGAACTCAATCAATGGTATGTGATCATCCTAGTTTCCTTTGAAATCAATCACACATGCCCTCAGCACATCCTCAAAAGTATGAATAGTACTCTCTGCCTTCCCGTCTGTTTGAGAGTGGAAAGCGGTACTCAAATTTACCTTCGTACCCAATCCTTCTGGTAAGTTCTCCAAAATTGAGAGGAGAATTGAGCTCCTCTGTTCGAGATGATGGACAAGGGGACCCCATGTAACCTCACAATCTCACAGATATATAATCGGGCATACTCGTCAGCAGTGTAAGTTGTCTTGACTGTCAAGAACTGGGCTGATTTAGTCATCCTGTCAAAAATCACCCATATCGAATCATGCTTTTTTCTGGATCTTGGTAAGCCAGCAATGAAATCCATGTTGATCACCTCCCATTTCCACTCCGGAACTTCAAAGTTCTGAGCTAACCCATATGGTTTCTGATGTTCGACCTTAACCTGTTGACAATTAGGACACTTGGAAACGAATTCAGCAATGTCTTTCTTCATCCCATTCCACCAATAGATTTCCCTCAAGTTGTGGTACATCTTGGTAGAGCTAGGATAGATGGAATACCTCGTGCTACGAGCCTCGACCATGATTCTGTCTCGAACACCATCAACATCAGGTACACACAATCTCCCTTGATATCTCAATAGCCTATCTCCCCCTTTGGATAAAACCATCACCTTCTACTTATGAACAACTTCCTTCAATTAGAGTAAGACAGGGTCTTGGTCTTGCTTTTACTTCACCTCCGACACTAAGGATGAAGCAGAACCATTCTGAACATTGACCCCACCTTCATTGTTCTCCTCAAATTATACCCCCAATCGAGCTAATCTATGCACCTCTCTGGCTAGCTCCCTCTTCCCCTCCTCTACATGGGCAGTGCTACCCATGGACATCCTTCTAAGAGCATCAGAAACAGCATTAGCCTTACCTAGGTGGCAGAGGAACTCCAGCCATCTCCTCTGCCGCAGGCTCTTTCTGACTGAACACGTACTGCAAACTCTTCTGGTCAGTGAACACGTCCACATGCACTCCATATAAATAGTGACACCAGATCTTAAGTGTGAATACCACTACTTCCAACTCTAGATCATGGGTCGGATAATTCTTCTTATGAATCTTAAGCTGCCTAGAAGCATAAGCTATCACCTTCCCTCTCTACATCAGCACACACCCCAATCCAGCTCTAGATGCATCACAATATATCACGAAATCACCTGTTCCATCTGACAAGGTCAACACTAGTGTTGTATTCAATCTAGTCTTAAGTTCTTGAAAGCTTTTCTCACATGCCTCAGACCGCTGAAACGTGACCTTCTTCTGAGTCAGCTTTGTCAAAGGGGCTGACAGAGAAGAGAAGCCCTCAACAAATCTGCTATAGTACCCAGCTATACCCAAAATTCTCCAGTTCTTAACCGCCCCAATCTTCTGATATCAACCCGAATACCATCTCCAGAATCAACATGGCCCAAGAAAGCCACTGAGTCAAGCCAAAACTCACACTTGGAGAATTTCGTATACAACTCATGATCTTTGAGTGTTTACAAAATCACTCTAAGGTGATTAGCATGCTCCTCTTCATTCCTCAAATACACTAGGATGTCATCAATAAACACGATCACGAACATGTCAAGATATGGTCTGAATACCCTTTTCATCAAGTCCATGAAAGCTGCAGGTGTATTTGTCAACCTGAAGGACATGACCAAGAACTCAAAGTGGCCATAGCGTGTCCTAAAGGCTGTCTTTGGAATATCACTGTCCCTCACCTTTAACTGATGGTATCTCGATTTGAGGTCTATCTTGGAGAAACAAGTAGCACCCTGAAGTTGGTCAAAGAGGTCATCTATTCGGGGTAGAGGATACTTATTCTTTACGGTAAACTTGTTCAACTGTCGGTAGTCTATGCGCATCCTCATAGACCCATCTTTCTTACGCGCGAATAGGATAGGAGCACCCCAAGGTGAGACACTAGGCCTTATTCCCAAGACGTCCTTCCAGACTAGATATGGGTATTATGAGTTTGTTGTGATGTCTGTTTGGTTGACAAATGCACCGGCCATCTTCATGGACCTTATGAATAGGGTCTTCAAACCCTACCTTGATTCCTTTGTTATGGTCTTCATTGATGATATATTAATCTATTCATATAATAGAGAGGAGCATATGGGTCATTTGAGGGTTGTGTTTCAAAGATTGAGGTAAGAGAATTTGTATGCTAAGTATGAAAAGCGTGAATTTTGTTGTAGGAAGTTGCGTTCTTGGGTCATATGCTGTCGAGGTATGGTATAAAAGTGGATCCTAAGAAAATCGATGTGATTAGGAATTGGCTTAGACCATTGACCCATCGGATATTAGGAATTTCTTGGGCCTAGTAGGTTATTATAGAAGGTTTGTAAATGAGTTCCCTCCATTTCTTCCTCTAGGACAAAAATGACTCAAAAGAAGGTTAAGTTTGTGTGGACCGATGAGTGTGAGAGGATCTTCCAAACGTTGAAAGATATGCTTATGTCTGCCCCTATATTGTCACTACCGGATGGGCTTAAGGGATTTGTTGTGTATTGTGATGCATCTAGAGTTAGTTTGGGTTGTGTGCTAATTCAAAATGGTAAGGTGATAGCCTATTCTTCTAGGCAACTCAAGGTGCATGAAAGGAACTACCCTACCTATGATCTAGAGTTACCCGCCATTGTGTTTGCATTAAAGATTTGACGTCACTACTTGTATGGGGTGCATGTTGGTGCGTTCACCAATCTTAGGAGCCTCCAATATGTCTTCACTCAAAAGATCTCAACTCGAGGCAAAGATGATGGCTAAAACTTCTTAAAGACTATGATATGAGTGTGCATTATCATCCGGGTAAGGCAAATGTTATGGCGGATTCTTTGAGTAGGGTGTATATGGGTAGCCTAGCTCATGTTGATGGTGGTAATAAGAAAATGGCTAGGGAGGTGCAACAATTGGCTAGATTGGGGTTTAGGTTGGAAGAGGTAGGTGATGATGGTGTTGTTGTTGTTGATGGGTCTAAGTCTTCATTGGTTGATGAGGTGATGGCAAAACAAGATCTTGACTCCTCCATACTTGAATTAAAGGCCTTGGTGGAAGAGCGCAAAGTAGAAGTTTTCTCCTAAGGGGGAGATTGTAACACCCCACATCTTACAATACTAGTGCTATGCAAATGAAACATGATATGGCTTTTCAAATTAGCACCAATTTCTAAAAGTTCTTAAATATCATGTTATAGGGCGATATGTGCTTCTAACGCTTAAGAGGGTCGAGTGTATACATGTTTTGTGTCAAATTGAGGAGATTATGACCCTAAAAAAAGTGAGAAAATTGAGGTGCTTGTAGGACTTAAGAACCTAGCAGGTGAGTCACCTACTTGCTCAGCTTGAATTTGCTAGCTAAACGGAGACGAGGCTCGACGTCGAATTTGTCCAAGTTCGATTATGAATAAAGTCCGTGTTAAGGGTGTAACCTTAGCCCATGTTTTAGCATCATAAATGGACCTTATTTTCAGTCCAAGAAGAATGTAAAAAGGGCCCAAGTACATCACAATCCAATTGACTATTTGGGCTCAAAACTAACTAAGATGAATTTGGAAAATAGGCAGCTAAGGCCCATCAACTTTGAGACCCATTTAGGCCCAAGTGTAAGGGCAAAGTTGCTGCAGCACAAGGCTATTAATAAGTGTTAATATGTGGTCAAAAGTTATAAAGAAAGTTGGCCAAAGAGAGCCTTTATAAGGGCTCAAAAGCAGCACCTTAAATCATTTTACTTTGGAGCAATTTTCAGCTTTCCTAAAGCCTCCTTTTCTCTCTTTATTTCACTTCACAAGGCAGCCTACACAACCCTCTAGGGTTCTTAAAGGATACCTAAATCTTAAAGGCTAAGGTAAGTGGAAATATCCATGTATTTGTTATACTTATCCCATAAACAACAAGAAGTATATGATAGTATGTTTGTGCTGTAAATTTGGACAATATGTGTCCTACGGATTGATGTGAACTTTTCCTATTATTTAAGAGGATTTTCTCTTCTTGATTGGCTGAATTATGAAGTAAGACTTATGTTTTTAACAAGGTATAGTTTGTTAGTGATGTAACTAAGCTGCTGCACCACTTTTACAGTCCACAAAGATGAGTTATTGTACGACGTCGTAATTGTACTCTTAATAGAAACTTAGGAGTTGATAATTGTAATTTGTTGTTCAACAACCTTCGTTTGATTTGGGATGATTTGTGGACTATTGTAAGAATTATTTTATGTGTAAAAAAACGTTGGATACAGTTTGTGTAAAGTTTAAATAGGTTCGGGATTGTCGACGTCGAAATGTAGCGAAGGTAATGTTATGCTACCTATTTGTATGCTGCGTAGAATTGTTATGTGTTCTGGATTGTGGGCTGTTATAAGACAGTTAAGGGACTGAAACAAGATGTATATGACATGTACATAAGAACGGTTGTTAGAAGATACAATTATAAGTAAAAAGGTTGAAGAAATGCCCTTGCGTCGCTAATTAAAAGCTTGCTGCCCGTGTGTTAGTTTTTATGATATTGGGCTGTCAAGAAGTGTTTCTTTCCTGCTAATACTAGTCTTATTGCCTAATATATTATAGATAAATTTTTGTGGGAAAAAGCAGTCACTCTAAGATAGTAATGAGGTCATACAACGAGGTATGTAAGGCTACTTGATTTCGTATTACTTGGCTTGAAACCGAGGTTTTTCCTTGGTACATAGAGGCTCTTATCTACTCCGACATAACAAACAGCCATGTCTCCACTCTTTCACATTTTCATATGCTCCCATACATAGTCACCTTCAAATCTACATACATACTAGGATACCAAGATACACGAGTTCGTTCTACTAAATAAAGTTCATGTATTGTTCTACTTCCTATGCATTTCATTAGTTGTGTAACCTACTCCTTTCATTATGGTATTGTCTTTTGTGATTATTTACATGTCATATGTTGTATCTACAATCCTAAAGCTCCAATATTACGACTACCAAAAGAATCATCTCAAAGGTAATTGAAAGATAAAGTGAAAGTATATTGCTTATTGATGGGTGGTAGCCCGAGGGGTGGAAGAATCACCTAGCCAGGGTCGATCCTATCATGAGGGGTAGCCCGAGGGGTTAAGGAAGAGCCTAGCCAGGGCCGATCTCGATACTATTTTACCACTGATCAACTGGTCATTTGTAGTACATGCTGTGCACAGATTATACAGTAAAGGTAAAGTAATAAAAAGAACATAAAGTACATGATCCCACAGTACAACTAAAGGTGGTCTCTTATCCTATACCAGTGCATAGTTTCATTTGAGTTGTTACTTCGTATACAATATTTCCTACCTCACATATTTATTACATTATCTCATACTGATGTCCCTTACGGGGGACCTACATTTTATGCTGCATGTACAGGTGCTAATAGATCTCCCCAATAGGAGTACATGATATCCAGCTGTTGTTACCAAGCTCCAGGTTGCTTCAGAGCTTTGTGTGTGTCTAGAGCTTATATTTTTGTATTGTACTGTTAGTCGAGATGGGGCCTGTCCCGACCCTTATCAGATACTTTTCCTTATCTAGAGGCTTTGTAGACTATGTAATTTAAAGCGTGGTCATGTCTCATACTTTAAACACTGTGGCCCCAACGGCTAGCCACATGCATTTCCTTTTGGCTTGTTATCACTGTTTATTTTCTTAAAGGCATGTCAAATGTAGAAATCCCTTATAATATGTATAGAAAGCGCATAGATACAGGTTGGTTCTCCCGAGCCTCATCGGCAACGGGTGCCAGTCCGTCCTAACAGGACTTTGGGCGTGACAGAGATGGTGCCCTTAGGTACCAAGGTAGGTTCTGTGTGCCTTGTGTTGAGGGACTAAGGGAGCAAATCCTTGATTAGGCCCATAATTCTTCTTATTCTATCCACCCCGATTCCACCAAAATGTATACAGACTTAAGGGATTTGTATTGGGGGGAGGCATGAAGAGGGACATTGTCAAGTTCATTTCCGGTTGCCATAGTTGTCAACAAGTCAAAGCCGAACATCAAAGGCAGGGTAGCCTAACCCAAGATATAGAGATTCCTACTTGGAAGTGGGAGGTGGTTAATATGGATTTTGTGGTTGGGTTATCCAAGACAAGAAAAGGTTTTGATTCTATTTGGGTTGTGGTCGATAGGATGACAAAATCGGCTCATTTTCTACCGGTTAAGACCACATATGGGGCTGAAGAGTATGCAAGGTTGTACATCCACGAGTTAGTGAGGTTACATGGGGTTCTTTTTTCCATCATATTGGATTGTGGTGCACAATTCACTTCACACTTTTGGAGGTCCTTTCAATGGGATCTTGGTAGAAAAGTTCACCTTAGTACAGCCTTTCACCCTCAAATGGAAGGCCAAGCCGAAAGAACCATTCACACACGAGGATATTCTTAGGGCTTGTATTTTGGAGCTTAAAGGTAGTTGGGATGATCATCTTCCGTTGATTGAGTTTACCTACAACAATAGTTATCACTCTAGCATCTGTATGGCTCCCAAGTGGCTTTTTTGGGTCCAAATCTGGTTAAGGAGGCTCTTGAGAAGGTTAGAATGATTAGGGAAAGGTTGAAAATAGCCCAAAGTCGTCAAAAATCCTATGTCAATGTGAGAAAAAGAGACCTTGAATTCAAAATGGATGATAAAGTCTATTTGAAAGTTTCTCCAATGAAAGGTGCGGTCCATTTTGGAGAAAAAGGGGAAGTTGAGTCCAAGATATGTTGGTCCTTATTAGGTGATAAGGAGGGTTGTCAAGGCAGCTTATGAGTTGAAGTTGCCTAGTGAAATGAATTTGGTTCATCCGGTGTTCCATGTCTCTATCTTGAGAAAACGTGTTGGTGATCCTAATGCTATTGTGCCTCTTGATGTTTTGGGTGTTGTTGAAGATAACTTGACTTATGATAAGGTTCCAGTTCATATTTTGGATCGGCAAATGAAATATTGAGGAACAAGGATGTGGCATCCGTTAAGGTCCTTTAGAGGAACCAACAAGTTGAAAGTGCTACATGGGAGGCCGAAGCGGACATGCAAAAGCGGTATCCTTATCTTTTCCACTCAAATCTAGCCCAAGGTACTATTCCTAAGTCCCCAATGTGATTTCAAGTCTTATATTTCAGCCCTTATGTCATTCATAGGCATTCATGTATAAGTTGGCGAATAATGATGATTTTACACTTATGTTGAGATTTTGAAAATGGTGTTTTAAATGTAATATTGCATTCTTAATGGGGCTAATTTGTTTATGATCACTCGTCTTATATGTCTCTTTTACATTTGTGGATGAATGTTCCCAAGGTGGAGACATTGAAACGACCCCAAAAAGTGCCCGAAAATGTGCCTTGGAATGCCTAAACTTTTAAATTCCATATATCTCGAAATCCATGTGCGATATCAAAAATCTGACTTCATATTCTTATTCAGGGGATTGAAATTAGGGGGAGAAGGGTCTAACCTTGATTTAATAGCAAAAAGATTATCAATTATGAATTTTCAAAGTGCGAATTCCAATGAACAATCGGCGTTCTTAACCCGAAGCGCACCAGTAAAACAATGTGCTTGTTTTTTTTTTACTTGGTCCAAGACTTTAAGTCTTGGGTCTAAGTATTTCCAAACGAGTTTTTAACTATACATAGCAATATTTCACCCTCATATGATCCTAAACATTCCCCAATACTCACTCAAACACTTAGCCATATTTTCACTCCCAAATTCAAATCTCAAAACCCTCATCCGGAACTAAGGATTTTTTTCAAGCTTCAAGCCTCCATTTTCAATTTTCATCAAGAGCTTCTTCAAAGCTAAGGTATGTGGGTTTCAACCATTGGGTCCTTCCACCCATGGTGCCCTAACCTCCCATGGTGCCCTAACCTCCTTTTTACTCAAGTTGCATGATTTAAAGTTGATTTTACAATTGGGTTTACTAGTATAAACATGTCTATGAACTATGTTGAAGCTATGTAAAGTTGTGACTGTTTTGCTATGTTTTGAGCTAGAAATCTTGGATCTATTGTAATATTTGATGAGGGATTTTGATGTATATTGCTTAAGGGTGTTTCAAGGTGTTGATTGATGGTTCTACAATGGATTTTCTTGTATGATTTCATCTCTATATTTCACGATTTTATACTAGTATTACACACCCTCTAAGTGTTTGATAAAATTTTTGGATGTGGTTTCTTGAGGGCTTGAAGGTCCAAAGTATGAGATATGATATGATCAATGTTATGATGACGAAAAGAGCTTATGTATATGACATAATCTATATAAAATTTTGCATTAGACCATGCCCGATCTGGGGGGACTAAGGGTGGATAACCTTGTCAGGGGGTTTGTACCTTGATAACTGCGGTGAGGATTTGTACTCATCAACCATGTGAGGGGTTGGTACTTCGCCGCCAGGGTGATAAGCTGAAATTATCATCAACCATTTGAGTAGTTTGTACCACACCACCAGGGTGATGGGGTGAGACCATCATCAACCAACCAAGGAGTTTGTACTTTGGAAATCTAGCTTGGTCTTTTCTACACATATGATAGCGTATATGAGCATGAGTTACTTAAGCATGTTTTACTTAAGCGTTGATCATACATGTCATATTGTTATATTATGTCTATTGCCTATTGTTATGCATTTTGATTATGATGCCCATCATTTGTTGCATTTCATCCTACATACTTAGTACATTCAAACGTCCTAACGTATACTCTTGCCTACATGATATCACCATGTAGGAATCGGAGCCCCAGTCGATTATCCTCCTCCTCCATATGGCTAGTTAGGTACTACTCAAGTTAGTTGGTGATTTTTCCACTTTAGGGACCTTAGTCTATGTTTCTTTTTTATGTATTGAGACATTCTTCTTTATTTTTCTATTTTGACTATAAGGGTGAGCCCCGTTGCTTTGTCTTGGCCCCCGCTCTTATCTAAGTATTAGAGGTGTTTGTTGGACATGTTGTGTATCTATTATATAAACTTTGGCTATTTGTCTCTTGATTATGATGTTTTGCAACCTTTCCCCTCAGCCCTTTTGCCCGTATTCTTACTCTTTATGTCTTTTATATGCTTCCACGACCAATGATGTGTAATCATAAGTTAAGATGCTTGTTTTGGGTTCCTTTAGGTTCCCCATTCACCGTGTCACATCTAGGACCTAGGCTTGGGTCGTGACAATTAGATAGACAACAGCTTTAATGCACATTCCCCAATTCCTAAGAGGAATCATTGCTTGGAATCTCAGGGCTCTAGCCATATTTACAATCTGCCTATGCCTTTTTTCTATAGTACTATTCTATTGTGGAGTATACGTACAGCTACTCTGATGTATTTTACCAAAAGATGCTAATAATTCATTGCAAGAAGAATTTTAAAACTCACTCCTATTGTTAGATCTTAACACCTTGATCATCTTTCCAAACTGATTTTTCACCATAGAAAGATATTGTTTAAACACAACAGTAACTTCAGACTTTAATAGCAACAAGTAAACACAAGTAAATCTGGAATGATCATCTACAATGGTCAAGAAGTAGTACTTTTTATCATAAGTTGGTATCTTATAAGGGCCCCAAAGATCCATGTGTACAAGATGAAAAAGAAAATCCGTTGTAGAAGTACTTATTGGAAATTGTAATCTAGTCTGCTTTGCTAATAGAGATATTTGGATATCATTATATGTAGCATAACTAGTTTACTTATTCAACTCTGGAATTCTCCGCATGACTGTAACCGAGGGATGTTTAAATCTCTTGTGCCAAAGACTGTGGTCTTCATTGGTCTTTGTCACATGTGCTTAATTCAACTTATTTGTTACTAGATTTGGTTTTACTCCGGCATTGATCAGATCTAGACTCCCTTATTCTTTACCGATCCCCCTCACCATGCCATTGTAGAGGTCCTGAAATACACAGAAACCAGGAAAAAAAGTGACAAAACAAGAGAGCTCTTTAGTCACCTTTGACACTGGCAAAAGGTTAAATCTGAATTCAGGAACATATAACACAACCTTTATTGAATCATGTCCAAACAAATTAGCACTTCCTATGTGAGTAATCTCTGTCATTTCTCCTATAGGAAAATATACCTCTTCCTTTTTAGAGACATTCATATTAATACTCTCCTTTACTAAATTCTTATTTGCAGTAAAGTGGTGTGGAGCTCTAGAATCAATGATCCAATCATCCATCTGATTGTGAGACATAGACATCATACAAGTAATAATACCTGCCATATTAGCATGACGCTCTCATGATTCTTCATTTAGCAAGCTCAAAATCTGGCTGTATTGATCATCAGTAAAAGGACAATAGAACTGTGTTTGTCTTTCATAATGCCCTTCTCTAGTTATTAGAGTTACCTATACCTTTTCTCCAACCTTCTGTATTACTGTTATACTTCCATCTTTCTGAATTATTTCCTCCTCCATATGGTTTTCTAGGTGGGTAACCAATAAGTTTGTAGCAATTCTCTCTTGTG
Organism: Solanum medicagineum; assembly: GCA_026153255.1. Lineage (NCBI taxonomy): Eukaryota > Viridiplantae > Streptophyta > Magnoliopsida > Solanales > Solanaceae > Solanum > Solanum medicagineum. The sequence continues at coordinate 29,274 of JAPFFP010049473.1, forward strand.
TGGCCTTTCATCTTACAACATCAGTATGTTTCCTTCCTTTAAAGCCTCTACCTCTTCCATCTTATGTTGACACACTATTTGCTTGTACTACCAACGAATCTACCTTGTCAGTTGTTTTTTCCATCATGTTTGTGGTTCCAACTTGCTGACATTCATCTTGTATGATCATAGCATATGCCTGACTTAAGGTTGGTGCTACAGACTTCATAAAGATTTGCCTCCTAGCTTGATCATATAATTCATTTAAGCCAATGAGAAAATGCAATAGTCTTTGCTGATTCAAATGTTCAACATAATACTTTGATTTCTCACAACCACAATTAGTTGAAGGAACCAACACATTGTATTCATGCCACAATTCTTTCAATTTTGTAAAATATACAAATATGGAATTGGTACGTTACATTAGCATTGTAATTTCCCTATGAAGCTTCCATATTCTCACTCTATTTACTTTGTCAAAGCTCTCCTTTAAGTCTTCCCAAACCAAATATACAATAGACGCGTAAACAATTCCACTTAGAATATTTTTAGAAATTGTGTTCATAATCCGTGATAGGACTATGGCGTTACAACCTTCCCACTGTTCCTGAAACTATGTATAATATGAACCCATTTTACATGTTCCACTTATGAACCCAATTTTTTGTTTTCCCAACAATGCAATTTGCATTGATCTACTCCACAAACCATAATTCTCAGATCCATTAAGCTTAACTGGAACTATAATAACTGCTTGAGTATCTGTTGGCCCTAAAAATAGAGGATGATTCGTATCTATTTTTGTTCCTGTTATTTTTTCAGCTCTAGAGAAAACAACGTCTTAATAAAACGAGCAAGCATCATTACAAATTGGCACGCTCTGATACCATGTGAAGATTGAGCTATGAGCTTCAAATCTTAGCTTCAGCAGTTCATCAATGGAGGATATTATCTAGAGAGAAAAATATTAGAGAAGATATTTTGGGGGGAGAAACTTTATTAAGCTGAACTGATTGTTTACATGTTGTACACGTTTATATAATGAAAGGTTAACACTACAACTAACTACTTCTGCCAGTTGTACACCATAAACTATTAATCTAACTAACTTTAACAATATTAACAACCTAATTTGCCATATGTCAATACCATCCTTCTCATCTTTAACCAGAAGTTCAAAGCTCGACTTCTTCGGGAATCATACCAGGAATATTTTTCTTCGTAGGGATTGTCTCATATAAGCATTGGTGCATCTGATTGTCATTCCTATCAACAGATTCCAGCTCTACTTCCTCTAGAATCATTCCAGGGATATTCTGCAACACAAATGACCGGTACAAAGGTTGTTGTAGGAGCATTCGTTTCTACAGATGCTGGTAAAGCATAAAGACCAAGGGGGTTAAGGAAATATTTTCCTTTCTTTGCAAAATGGACTAGGGTAAATTACATAGAGACAAAATTAGGGCATGAAGGATGGAATGATAAAAGAAGAACATAGGTGTCAGGATGAAATTGGTGATTAAAGAAAGTCATGTTGGTGACCAAATGCAAAAGCTTACTTCTAAATCACTATTAGAGAAAAAATTAGGTCATGAAGGATGCAATGATAAAAGAGGAACATAGGTTTCAGAATGAAATTGGTTATTATAGAAAGTCATGTTGGTGACCAAATGCAAAAGCTTACTTCCAAATCACTATTAGAGACAAAATTAGGGCATGAAGGATGTAGTGATAAAAGAGGAACATAGGTTTCAGAATGAAATTGGTGATTATAGAAATTCATGTTGGTGATCAAATGCAGAAGCTTACTTCCGAATCAACATGGACCACACTACCCATAGATAGCCTACTAAGAGCATCTGCAACATTCACTTTGCCGGGATGATATTGAACACTTGTGTCATAATCTTAATAAGTTCCAACCACCTTCTTTGCCCCAAATTAAGATCTCTTTGGGTGAACACATAGTTGCAATCTCCTGTGATCGGTGAACACATCAACATGAACTCCATACAAATAATATCTCCAAATTTTCAAAGCAAACACCACAAATGCCAACTCATGATCCTGAGATGGATAATTTTGTTCATAAACCTTCAGCTGCCTCGATGCATAAGCTATCACCTTACCATGTGACATGAGAACACAACCCAACCCAATCTGAGAAAGTATCATATTACACCACAAACCCATCTAAGCCATTTGATAAGGTCAAAATAGGAGTTGATATAAGTCGATCTTTCATAGTCTGAAAATTCTTCTCACACTCATTCGACCATAGAAACTTGGCCTTATTCTATGTCAACATAGTCAATGGAGATGTAATCGATGAGAAACCTTCAACAAGCCTCTTATAATAACAAGGAGTCAATGGTCTAGGCCAATTCTTCACATCCTTAGTCTTCTTTGGGTCAACCTTAATACCATTAATGGATACCACAAGAAAAGCTACTTCACCCAGCCAAAATTCACATTTACTGAACTTGACAAACAACAGCTTCTCCCTTAAGGTCTGAAGAACCTACCTCAAGTGATCCATGTTCCTGCTCACTTTAGGAATAAATTAGAATATCATCAATGAATACTACCATAAACTTGTCAAGAAATGACGAACACTCAATTCATAATATCCATAAACACTGCGGGGCACAAGTTAAACCAAAAGACATCACCACAAATTCAAAATATCCATACCTAGTTCATAAAGAAGTTTTGGGAATATCACACTCCCTCACCCTCAACTGATAGTAGCTGAAATAGAGGTCAATCTTTGAAAAATGGGTAGCTCCTTGAAGTTGATCAAATAGGTCATTGCTCCGTGGCAAAAAATATTATTCTTGATGGTCATCTTATTCAATTTCCTATAGTCAATCTACATCCAAAGTAACTTGATGTGCTCTTAAAATATTGCACTTTTGATGCTTAAAACTTCAAATTTTGTGTGTTCTCAAAAAGATGTTAGTGGTTTTGATGTATGTTTATGTTTGCTTTTCAGGATTATAGGATCTAGTATGATTTTAGGCAAAATGTTGCTACTACTAAGTTTTTGAGGAGCTACGAGGCATGTAATGGGCCATGGATACTTTCACAAGTGTAGAGGGCTTTCGTGGTTGAGATCCAGTAAAGGGCGTATTTTTTGAAGTTGAATCCATAAATAATCAGACGAGTCGTAGAAGATTGTATAAGTCGTGGATTGGTTTCGTACTTTGAGGATCAATGTTTGAGGAGTTTTCTGAAAAGTGTCAGACGAAACCCTATATGGGTCATAAGTCTGAATATGGTCTATAGAAAGGTCTCATAAAAGTGAAGCCAGATTTTGAAGATAGCAGAGTATAAGCCCAGGTACGGGTCGTGGAACTTTGTACAACCTAACCTATTGTATAAAGGGTGTTGAATCTAGTTTTTTCTATTTCATTATGGACTTGTATTTTACTTATCTTAAATAGATTTTTTAGGTCTTTTTGACAGAGAGACGCACAAGAAAACTGAGAAACACTTTTGTGAGTTGATACTTTGTAATTCTGACATAAAAATGTTGCATTGTGATTTCTAGTGAAGGATTTAGGTTTTCTTGTTCTTAACTTTATCATGATTCTTTTATCTACAATGATTATGTATAGCTAAATTCACAACTAGGGTTGTGAGAACCATGAAGAATAACAAGGTAAAACCGAATAATCCTTAATTCTTCGAAATTGTGCATGCATGTAAAATTAATTCTCTTCATATTGATTGCTTTTTAATGGTGGCCAACATTAGAACCCACCTAATTCTTACTGACTGGATCAAGGTTGTAATGAATAGGAAAAATGATTAATTAATAGCATTTGATGTGATTCCTCTCATCTAATCAACCAAACTAGATCAAGGGGAGGTTGTACTGGAACAATAGGTAAGGGTTAGTAATATGGTGATAGATCAAATCATGTAGGAAATTTTTCTCTCACATGGATCAATGGATTTGATAAACTTAACTAACCATTCTACATGCTACACACTAGAAAAGATTATGATTATCTGGTGATATTAACTTAGGAATTCATGAGGATCACGATACTCTAGTTACTTCTCTCATTGGTTTCACAAATGTGCTTCTAGCTTCGGTTTATTTTCTTGCAATTTCAAACCCCTCTCGAGAGATAAGTAGGTTAATTCATTTGACTTGGTTGCAGTTACTCTGAGTCTAACCATATTCCCTGTGGGATTGGACCCAAGCCTTTGTTAGGTTATATATCTTAATACATGACCACGTAAACCTTCAAAATGGAGGTGTAGCTTGGGCGACATCAAGATTTTGGCACCACTGCTGGGGAATACGTCTTTATACTGTTCTAATTTGGGTAATTTGAGATTAATCTTTATTTCCATTATTTTACGCTTTTTGTTGTGTTTGTTTTGTTTCGGCGTGTAGGTGTAGTGTAGGCATAACACTCATAATAGAGGTGGACCCTTGACTCTGTTTGACCCTTAGATCTAGAAGACACTGAGAAGAATGGCATAGAACAATTACGAACAACGTTGCAAATGAGGGAGTGAATGCAACACTAAACCAGAACAATAATAATAACCCACCACCACTTGAGGATGCTAATCCACCACTATGGGATCTTCAAGCCGTGGCTAACACATGGAATCAATACCGGCTTGATCCTATGGTGATGCATATAACTAGAGCTATTAGGTTACCTCCATTACTAGATGACATAAAGTTCCTCATCTCGAGTGGGTTTATTTAAATGCTGCAAAATCGAGGATTGGTCACGAGCTTACCATCTGAGGATTCGCATAACCATCTGCAGAATATTGTCTTCATCTATAAGAGCATGACGGGGAACCAGAATCTATCCAAGGATACCATTGGACTCCATGTCTTCCCATTGTCTCTAATAGCCAAAGCAACATTATGGTTATCTGAGCTCCGACAGAGTTCAATCACTAGCTGGGAAGAAATGTAGAAGGCCTTTTTGGAGAGGTTCTTTCCAAGGTTAAATAAGATGAAGTTGAAGGACTAGATCAATAACTTCGACCAACTACCTAGTGATTCGATCAACACTACATAAGAAAGGTTCATAAAGTGCCTGAGGAATGTCCGCCACCAGAAGATCATAGATAATACCTTTGTGGAAATCTTTGATTGAGCCCTGGATGAAAATAGTCAAGTTGTTGCTGACACTATCATGGGATGCTCATTTTTAGATCGTCCATTTCCACAGATAACTAAAAGGTTGGAGAGAGTAGTCAAGATAAATTGTGCATGGGGATGAGAGACAAGTCGACAACTAAAAGCTCATTCTCAGTCAGTACTAATTTGGTGCAGGAAAAGATAAATAAGGAGATAATGCAAGAGTTTGATCAGATTAGTACTAATATGGAGTTGTTGATGAAGCAGAGCCAAGAAAGTGTGAATGTAGCAACTCATCAGCCTTTACGAGTACCCATGTACAAGGAGCCTTAATATGAGGAGGACACTTGCTTCGTCACTGATCAAATGGAGGGCTTTTAGACTAATTTCCAAGGGTCTACTTAGAACTATTGGCAGTAAGGTCAAGGGACACAAGGTCAGAAATTTAACGGGGATGGCGCTTACAGAGACAACAATCGAGGAGAGTACTATGACAGGAACAGGGGCCAGGATAGAGATGTTGATTGGGGATGCAGAGATGGTTACAAAAATGGTCTATATATGCCACTACTCAATCGAGACTCTATTGCTAGTAACTCTCGAGTTGATGAGATGTTCGACCGACTGTTGAAGAAGGCTGACACTCAAGATTATTCCTTGAAGGGGATGAAAGCTAAAATCTCCAACATTAATCAGCAAATTGAGTCTTATTCTATTGCTATCAAGCTACTGGAGTAATAGTTTGGTCATATGTCAACTCAATTAAATTAGAGTCAGAAATGTACATTTCCAAGCAATACAGTTTAGAATCCCAAGAATGAGGGGAAGTATATGGCAGTGATGACACCTGGTGGCAAGCAGACCATTGACCCTTCGATGCCAGTTGATGAAGATGATGGTCGTGAGGAGATGGTTGAGAGTAAGGATGTAGAGACCGGAGATGCTCATGCTAAGGATGGTGAGAGTGATGAAGTAGTGACACCACTGATGTTGAAACCCATTCCTTGAGCTCCCCCTCCTTTCCCTCAGAGACTCAAAAAGAGGGAGGAGGAAGGTGAATTCCATCACTTCATCTCCATGTTGAAGCAGCTCTCCATCAACATCCCTCTCATTGAGGCATTGGAGAATATGCCCAGGTATGCAAAGTTCATGAAGTACTTGGTCACGAAAAAGTGGACTGTGATTCAAGAGCTCTGGTAAGAGCTTCAATATTGCAGTACGATAGCAACAAGGTCCTTAGGGCAAAAGCGAGAAGATCTCTGAGCATTCACAATACCATACACCATAGGAGATGTTGAATTTGCAAAGGCATTATCTGACCTAGTGGCCACTATAAATCTAATGCCTATTATGGTGTTCAAGAAGTTAGCTTTAGAGCCCCTACTCCAATAAACATGCGGTTGTTGATGGCTGACAGAATGATGAAGAAGCCTGTGTGGATATCGTATGATGTCATTGTCAAAGTGGAAAAATTCATATTCCCTCAGACTTTGTGATCCTTAATTGTGAGGCCGAATTTAATATCCTAATCATCTTGGGGAGGTTGTTCCTAGACACTAGGTGAGCACTCGTGGATATGGAATTAGGCAACTTTATTTTCAATTGAATGATGAAGAAGTCATCTTTAACATCTGTCATTCTAGAAAGAGCCCCGATAATTTAAAGATAGAATTTTGGGCACTTGGTAAATTTTGAGTAACCAAGTTGTGTCACGACAATGAATCAGGAGCTACTTCGGAGGCAACCCATGATATTTGAAGTAACAGTAGTATTTTTGTTTTATGTTAACTTTTTGGACTTATAACTAGTTTAATTTTAGTATTTCAGTTGTCACTTTTGGATTGAGGACTGGTGGCATATAGGGTAATAGTATGTTCTATAAAGGACATGCATGCAAGGATAAATCAACAAACCAGAACTGAAAGGAAATACAAAGTGGTTTTGCGACCAGTTCTATGATCCGTGGTTCACACCAAGGCTCATACACTGATTCATAGAACTCTTCTAGTAAGCAAATTGTTGTGCACTCCAGTCCATGAGCTAACTTTATAGCCCATAGATAAAACTACGAGTCGTGAATGGGGCTCATAGACCCCAAGTAAAATTCCTAAATTTTTCTTAATGTTGTGGGCTTCTACGACCCAATCTATGAGTCATATGGCAATGTACAACTCTAAGATATGTCTATGTAGTCAATCTCCCAAACTAGGGTTTAGGCACACTACAAAATAATGTTCTAAGGACCATAGAATCTTTTACGACCCGTAGTCGGGGTTTCGTAGGGCCTGAGCCCAATTATTACCCGACCTATTCAATGATATAAAAGAGGGGTAAATTTCTTTACCCTTCATTCTTGCCTGAATTCCCAAAAATACCCTAAGCCCTTCTTCTCCCCTGCACCTCCGTCCACTGCCTGACCAACCCCCATATTTTTTGGTGACTTTCCGGCGAACTAACCTTGGCAACCTAGTGTTATGTGAGACTCAGTCTCCTTTTTCAATTTCTCAACTCTATGATCCAAATTTGGTATGTTCTTGACTATAATATTCATATATCACCGGAATTTGTACAATTAGGTCAGAGTATTAATGGGAATGGCATTTCGAAGTGTTAATCCTAGTAGTTTGTGTGGCTCATTTATGAGAAAAAAAATTGGTTGAAGCTAATTGAATGGTCGCCTTTGAACTGACCCACATATATCCCGAAAATTGGGTTTAAAATGTTTAAATGAAATTGGTCATGATATGCCTGTATGTCTTTCTTGAAATCACATAGTCACATGTCATCGGAATTGAATTGATTTGTTTTTTGAAAAAATGGCATATGATTATATGTGTGAATAATAGCATGAATTTAAATTGTCCTACGGTGGTCAGAATATGTTGTTAACGCGCGAATTGATGTCTGACGGGGTAGTTCATAATTAACACATGTGGGGTATTGGGTAACTTTGGGAAATTATTTGAGTGCATAACATTATTGCTTCGATGATGTATACGAGTGTGTGGCCTTATTGTTGAATTAATTTTAGGACCTGTTTGATGGACTTAGAAAACCCAAGATGTTGTATTTTTTACAGCACGAGGATCTTCTACAACCCGTGGATTAATCCACGGGCCATAGTTGCCCCTCATGAGTAAAACCAGTAGCTTTGGAATTTCTGAGATTTCATCAAACAAAACCTTTATGGGCCATAGTTTAGACTATGGCTCATAGACAGGTTTCGTAGGTTTTATGCCTGTAATTGATGATCTTAGAATTACATCTACGACTCATTCTATGGCCCATAGTTTGTTTTTCGAGTCGTACTTGGTCTCATAGGTGCAATTCCAGTAACTGGTTTTACTGTACCCTACCACCTACAAAGTCCTTGTACGGCCCGTAGTTTTTCCTACGACTCATAGACATTCCTTAGTAGTTTCTTCTGCCACCCTTTTTGGTATCTTCTTACTTTTCTTTCCTATGCCTATATGGCTAATTAGTGTGTTAACTGTGTGAATTTCAAGTACCATGGCCCCGAAATGTAGGAAGAATAAGATTTGTGCCTTGTAGTAGAGACTGAGAGAGGAGTCCTTAGACACCTCAATTTCTCCAAAGGCCAGTGGGTCCCTTGAGGACCTCGGTGTCCCACCAAATATGGGCATCGAGCGACCACTGATATGGGTAGCTACTAGATAGACAAGGCAGCCTCAAACCTAAACCATAGTGGTCCGCCCTCCCCAGTCTGACGAGGGAGGTGGCAGGGACAATAGCTCCATATAGATGACTTCCTCCGGAGAGGGATCCGAGACCGGATCTATAGAGAAGTCTAAGTATGGGTCTTCTTTAGAACCTCGAGCACCATGCTTACCTCCAGATGCCTACCAAATTGATGGTGCGTGTGGGGCATGCAATAGATGCACAGGATGACCTCCAGCAGGATGAGCGGGGCTGACAAGCCCATACTATATTTAACGAGCCTTAGATTATCACTTCTGCGATGGATAGTATCCCCGAACTCCAATACACCATACCATGATATAAGTTTATAGTGGTTGGCAGCATCATTGGGGAAGTACTCCACACCGACGATCAAAGAGTTTTATGCATCATACATCGCCATCGTCCTGGAGTTGACCCCTAAGGGAAAGAGACCCCTTGCTCATCCATAGTTGAAATACATGAGTGTGACGGGAGTTCAGGTTGATATATTAGAAGCCTTGATTTTTCATGTACTTTTTGGTCTTGAATTTTAGGCCCTTACGACCACAAGTGATACGACCACAGACTGAGGAAGACTCGACATAAGGTATTGATGAGAGATCTAGCCCACAAGGCTGCGTTAAGGAGATCGATCATTGTCCACATTGCTGAGCAGGGCCAGGACCCTAAGTGGGTTGGTACATCATCAACGTCTATAGTAAAGGCTTCCCTCAGCTTCATCGACAAATTTTGGTGAGTTGTTGTTAGATCGCGGATCTGGCGACACATGCTGATAATACTCTGAAATTGGATTGCACAGTTTTAGTTGCCAGCGTCCTGGCTGGCTATGACATATATTGTGTCTACCTGATAATAAAGTAGATTTATGGGGCAACCTTGCTGAGTCCATCTCCATCCCTTCCCGTGCCTGATATACCATCTATGTATAGCGAGGCGGATAGAGATTCTTTACCATGTTGATACATTGATCGAGGTTTAGAGGACACTGGATGCCAGCCTGATAAAGGCTGATGAGAATCCGGTGGCCCTTGGGCAAGCACCACAGTCTCTAGTCCATATGCCAGAGATGTTTATCGCAGCATCACCATCTGAGGCTCCATATTTTTCCACCACTACCGCTCCCACTACTAAGGGGTCCCCACAAACATAAACTGATAGAGAGTGGGTGCCCACTACTTCTACTATAACTGCAGCACAGGTCATGGCTGCTAAGTCCTCACCTATTAGCATGGTATATGTGTCAGCGGCAACCATTCAGGCCCTGGCATGGAGACAGGCACACACTGAGTCCCTGTTGACTTAGTTACTATAGTAGATTCGGCCTTGGGTTAACCAAGCCATTTTAGAGGATGAGGCTTAAGTAAAGTTGTGCTTGCTTTGATCAGTACAAAGCCGCATTGACATATTTGAGAGGCAAGTGGAGCAGAGCCTCAGTTCAGCCCAGCCTATTGACTTGACATCCATTCGGGTGAAGATCTAGCAGCTCCAATATGAGATGAGAGTAGCAGTATCAACACTGCTTATGCATCCTCTTATTGATCCCAGTGAGGTGATAGTTGATCTATTTGACCCTGATGAGACACCAATCCTAGTCCTCGGGAAGAGGCCTTGCTTAGAGATTGATGATCCACATGTTGCAAAGTGAGAAGCAGAGATAACAGAGGAGGATTAGCTCAATGTTATGAGACTTCTCTCCATAAAGGATGAGAAGGCATGGTAGGTAGGTGAGTTAGATAGGATGAGGGGTGCTGGGCCCTCCGGACATGCTGCTATTACTGAGGAGACCACCAAAAAGGTTGAGGGTGGTTAGTCACAGGTAGAGACCAACGTTTATGCCCAGGTATGTTTCTTCTTGACCCCTATGCTTTGATATTGTTATATTATGTGCATTGAGGACAATCCAAACGATTTACGATATGGTGTGGGTAGTTATAGGCCTCAATGAAGTCCGAGTAACTATGACCTATAACTATCCCAAATTTTGAGTCTAAGGGGTTTTCTTGTGTGTGTTCTTTCCCTAAGGATATTTATTTTTTATTAGACTAGCTCGTTTAGGATGTGTAAGTAGTATCAACAGCATGTAGTACTAAAGTCTATGGCATATGTTAGTTTTTATGAAAAAAATGATACCCATCAAATTTTGTGTTAGGTAGTCTTTATAACAACCATGGTATTGATGACTGATTGTACTTGTTCTGATAAGTGATGTTTAATTTTGACGAAAAACATGATCTGAGAGTTCGTGTTGATAGTGTAATCAGTGTCATGTGTGTGTGAGCTTCTTTTCTTAATTCTTATATTGTGTTTCAATTTAGAACTTGCCCTGTTACTTTGACTTAGACTGTAGGTTAGTTGGTTAGGAAAGGATCTTAGGTTGTTGTTCATATTAGTCAACTTAACTTAGATGTCCAACCAAATGCTTTATGTATCCCTTGATCCCAATGTTTGAGCTTTGCATGAATCCTTTTCTTTGTAAACACCTAAGCAATCCAGCCTTGTTGAATGTGAAATGTTGAATTTGTCCCTAGTCCTTCCTTGAATATTGTGCACCTTGACTGACGCAAAAGGATTTAGTTTAGGGTGGCTACCAAAAGTGGCCCTAGTTCATAGGTTGGATATTGTGCACCTCAACTCAGGCCAAAATCATAAGTTGATGGTGGATGATGCAAAGAAAAGCACACTAAATGGGGTGGAAGCTAGTGATACATGAAAAAGGGGAGAGAAATGTGCTATGGGTTCAAGAAAAATGAATAGATGCCTAACAAGAAGCCAAAAGAAGAAGAATGTGAAAATAAAAGGAAATGAGCGAAAAATGAGAGTAAGGCGCCAAAAGTTTAAAATAGGAGAAGGAGAGAATGAGTTGAAAATAACAGCTTTGGTAGGGAAAAAATGTAGAATAACGCAGTGTCAAGGAGGGCCACTAGTCACTATGTTCCTAAAACATCATACCAAAACCCCTGAAGCCTACGTTACAAGTGAAGAAAGTCCTATAGTGATCCTAGTCCAAGTTATCAAAGTCATAGTTGTGAGTATAGGGGAAAGCATATGGTATTGAGCACAATGTTTGAATATCTATTGTGAGAGTGAGTGATTTTGTTGAGTCCCAAGCATTAAATCTGAAAATACTTGAGTGGTTTTGTTGAGTCCCAAGTATTAAATCTGAAAATACTATCACAAATGGTACATAGGACTTCTTTTTGTGAGGGGTACTTGCATTACACTGTTGATTCTAGGCTATTTCACTGATTGTTCCTTATGGTTATCTCAGTTGTCATAGTTGCACTGTCACATGTATTGATCTGCATTGGTTTGTTTGATGTCTATCTGATATGCATTGATGAATAGTGTGGGTACATGTGCTTGATTTGGAGATGATGTATGTCATTAGTTTGAAGTCTCTATGTTACTAAACTGCTTATGTAGATTGAGTCCGTCACTTGAGGAAAAGCAACAATTTTAAGTTAAGGATGTTAATTCTTAAAACTTGGAATTTTGCATGTTCTCAAAGTGATGTTTGTGGATTTGACGTGTTTTTTGATTTGTTTTTTCAGGATTATAGGATTTGGCATGATTTTTGGCAAAGTGTTGAAGATGCAAGGTTTTTGAGGAACTCTGAGGCACTCTACGGGCCATGGATACTTCCACGAGTTGTAGAGGGGTTTTGTTGTTCATATCCAGTGAAAGGCCTACTTTCTGAAGTAGCATCCGCAAACTGTTATATGAGCCATAGAAGATTGTATGAGCTGTGCATTGGTTTCGTGCCTTGAGGATCAGAATTTAAGGCGTTTCTGGAAAACTACCAAATGAAACCCTATATGTGTCATACATCTGAATACAGCTTATAGAAAGGTCTCGTAGAAGTAAAGCTAGATTTTGATGATAGCATAGTATGAAGCCCAGGTACGGGTGATCTTAGGAGTATTTATATGCCGAACTAGCCAAAAATGCCCATAAATAGAGCCTAGTTAGAGGGTAAATCCATAGAGTCTAGGTGTTTTTTGTATGATTCTGTATATTTTGCTAATCTGGGGCCAAGTGTGTTGTTTGGTTGTATTTTTGCAGGATTTGATCAGCTTATGCTAGTACGGAGTCATATCTGGATCAGGAGGAAGAACACTGCTGTAGAATTGAAGGATAAAAATCAGTTAACTCAGCAAAAATACTTAAGTGTGCGTCGCAGACCTGGGGAAAAGCTGTGCTAGCTAAAAAGGAGGAGAAAAAGGTGTGAAGCAGGAAGAAATGCACAGTCCATGTCGCGGACTTGTGTAAAAGTTATGTACATGGTCCAGTCAGAAAATAAAGCAAAAATCTGCTCAAGATATGCTTATTTGCATCGCGGTCTTTGAGGATGCGCATGAAAAAATCAAATTACGGGATTTCTAAGTTATATTTTGTTTTAAGCCTTAGGTTTCATAACTGGTTTTGGATGGAACTTAGAGGAGACGGCTGAAAACTCTTTTGTAGGGCTATTTTATTTAGCTTTCATCTTTGTTTCTTTATTGTTAATGATTTTTAGCCTATTATTGATGTACGAACCTATGATGAGTGGCTAATCCTACCATATTCTAGGGTTGTAGACATAGACAATGTTTTAGTTCTTCATTTTTGACATATATGAATGAGTTTCTTTAGACTACTCTTATACTACTTATATCTATACTTCAGAGCCTGATCAACTTGGGAGTAAACTTGTTATTCATTCTGGATTCGAGAGATATTGGAATGGATAGAAAACAGTAGTATAGGGAGCTTGTTCAACTAGGAAACTAGATTGATTAATGTAAGGGAGACCTGTGACAGCTATCCTTACACCTTGTTTGGTTTATAATAAAGAAGATAATGTTAATGCACTTTTATTGATCTGTCTATCCCCGCTCAACGTTGTAGTTAGGCTATAATAATGGTAGGCCGGCAGAGGCGTGCAACCCTGTTTAGGTAATTTTAACCCTGTGAATTAGTAGTCAGGAACCCAGACATATATGCGAACTTTGAGACTAGAACAACGTCAATAAGACTACAATCCCGGAATCGTTCTTAATTTGATAAGTTAACAACAAACTAGTCTAGTTTAGTATTTTAATTAGTTATTTAATTTTTTCACAAATCTCTTCACTATTTTGACTTAAACACTTTAAATGTAATAGCTTGGATTGTTTTAATTTTGTTTAAATCCTTTGGGTTCTATATAACGGCCCCTTAATTAGGCCCACTATGTTACCTATTTAGACCACGTACACTTGTGTGCGCTAGGGAGCAACAAGTTTTTGGCGCCGTTTCCAAGGATTTAATATATAAGTTAGTTAATTTTCTAAGTTGTGTTGTTTTGTGGTGTTCACTACATTTGATCATAGTCGTGCTGTTTTTGCATGTAGTCAGTTGGTAAACTGGAGTAGCAGGATTCTTGCTTTCGCCAATCTAAGAGGAAAGCAGGTTTTTTGGTCCAAACTCAGCCAATTGAATACATTGAACAGGAGGATCTAGAGGATAACAAAGAATAACCTGAGCCTGTCGAAGAGGAAATGGCAGAACTAAATCCTCCTGCAGCACCAACACGTAGGCCAGTTCGAGATGTGGCAATCCTGTGAACCACCAATGTCACAAGTTCCTTTCTAAAACCAAAGCTCAGTGGTCATTGGGAATTTAAACAAAATATGGTCCAGTTATTACACTCCACAGGGTAGTTTACCGGGTTTCCACATGAAGACCCACATGTCTATTTTCAGAACTTCTTGGGGATTGTTGATACTTTCATCCCCACAGGGGTAAACAGAGACTACGTGAGGATGAACTTGTTTCCCTTTTGACTATTGGGGGAAGCACGAAGGTGGCTACAGATTGAGACACCAAATTCCATCACTTCCTAGTATGATATTCCTCGAAAGTTCCTCACACGATTCTTCTCATCTGGCAAGACAGCTAAACTCAGGAATGAGATTTTGAGCTTCAAGCAAAAGCTTGGAGAAAATCTATATCAGGCTTGGGACAGTTTTATAACTCTTATTATTAATTGTCCCCATCATTGTTAGGCTAACGAGGTGTTGGTCCATACCTTCATTGAAGGTTCAAAACCCACCACAAAGATTCTTCTTGATTCTGCTACACGTGGACAGGCATTACAGAAGGCATATGATGAATTATATGTGCTTCTCAATCAGATCGCACAAGGAAATCCTGAGTAGAATGGAGGATCAAGGGGACCAATAGTTCAAAGCAGGTTGGTTTGTTGGAAAGAGATGATATAACTACCTTATAGGCTCAGATGTCGGCCATGCAGAACATGATGACCACTCACTTCAACAACTTGACATTGGGTCAACAGCAGCAAGCGCTGGTGGCTATAGGTCAACAACCAGCACTAGAAAATATGGTAAAACAGTATCAAAATGGTTGGTGTGATATTTGTGGAGGAGGAGACCACACTGCTGAGTTATGTGGAGCTAATCTCAAAGCGGTAAACTTTTTTAGCAATACCAACAGAGGTGGATATCAAGGTTTTGGGAACTCATACAACCCTAATTGGAGGAACCACCCTAACTTCTCTTAGGGTGGAAATAAGCAAAACCAGGGGCCACCTTAGTAGAGACCACAGCGTGATAATGCTTACTACAATTAGCAGATGCAGCAGCCTGCAAAGCAGACCAACCCAAACAATATGACTGACAGTGAGGTGCTAAGGCAAATTCTGGTGAACTAGAATAGACAAGAGCAAGAAATTCAATAGAACAAGTAGGGTCTCTAGAACTTGGAGAAACAGTTGGGGCAATTGGCAAGCACTATGAACTCTATGCCTCAAGGAGGCTTTCCAGGTAACATTGACCCCAACCCAAAGCAGGTGAATGCAGTCAACACTAGGAGTGGAAGACCATTGATTTAGTTGGTCCAAAAGAAGAAAGATAGGGCTGAACCAAGCACTGCACATAATGATGAGGCTGGCAATCCCAACCCAACTACTGATGAGGCAACTCCAATGCCTAAACATCCTCCTTTATTCCCCTAAAAGCTAAAAAAGAAGAAGGAGAATGACTATTTTCAAAAGTTCATTGTGTTGCTGAGATAGGTGTAGATTAACTTACCTCTTATTGATGTTTTGTAGGGGATCCCGAAGTACACCAAATATGTGAAGGACATTGTGGCCAACAAGAACAAGTTGGCTGAATATGAAATCATCACGCTCATAGAGGCATGTAGCTCCAGGATTCCCAATAGATCCCAACTGCCAACCAAGTTGAAAGATCCTGGGAGGTTCACTGTGCAAGTAACTATTGGGAGTTGTCTGAATGCAAGATTTTTATGTGATCTGGGCGCAAGTGTCAATCTCATGCCCAATTCCATGTTCTTGAAGTTGGGGATTGGAAACCCGATGCCAACCACCATCATATTATAATTGGCTAATCATTCTGTGTAAAGGCTAGATGGTGTGATTGAGGATGTCTTAGTCCAAGTGCGATCTCTCATCTTCCCCATGGAATTTGTCATCTTAGATTTTGAACTTGACCGGGAGGTCCCATTTATTCTTGGACGCCCATTCCAAACAACAGAGGGGCATTGATTGGTGTGGCAGCAGGAAGGCCTACCATGAGAGCCCATGATAAGTAGAGTTATTCAATGTCTACAAAGCTATAAAGCTGCCTACTGTATATGAGGGACTTCACAGCCATCAAAGTGAAAGATACAGCGACTACAGTGAGCCAGGTGGAGATCACAGACCCACTAGCCGGAGTGTTACTGAATCAAGGGCTAGTGGATAATGTAGATGCTAGAGAGATAGAAGGAGTGCTGAATAATCATAATGCTAGCATGCTAAAGAAAGCAATTGAGCCATTGAGCAGGGATTTGGGACCTCCACCCAAACCCTCAATTGAAGAACCTCCTTAGCTTGAGTTGAAGTCATTGCTGTCACATCTCAGGTATGTTTTTCTTAGAGAAAATAATACTTTACCTATAATATGTCTGCTATATTGATTGCAGCCAAGGTGGAAGTTGTTGTAGCTGTGCTAAAGAGGAGAAAGAGAGCAATGGGTTGGCAAATGTCAGACATCCATGGCATTAGCCTAGCCCTGTATATGCACAGGATCTTTATGGAGGTGGGTCACATGCCAATGGCTCAACAAAAGAGAAGATTGAATCCAATCATGAAGGAGGTGCTAAAGATAGAAGTGATCGAGTGGTTGGATGCGAGGATCATGTTCCCCATCTCAGACAGTAAGTGGGTGAGTCTGGTACAGTGTATCCCTAAGAAAAGGGGGATGATAGTCAACACCAATGATAAAAATGAGCTTATCCCAACCAGAACGGTGAAAGGGTGGTGCATATGCATAGACGACAAAAAGTTAAATAATGCCACCCGAAAAGACCACTACCTGGTGCCCTTCATTGATCTGATGTTGGATAGGCTTGCTAAACAAGAGTACTACTGCTTCCTGGATGGATACTCGGGGTATAATCAAATCACAATTGCACCATAGACCAAGAGAAAACCATCTTCACATGTTCGTATGTAACCTATGCTTTCAAACCCATGCCCTATGGACTGTGCAATGCACCAGCCACTTTCCAAAGGTGCATGATAGCCATATTCCATGACCAGGTGAAGGAATTTGTAGAGGTGTTCATAGATTTCTCAGTATTTGGAGAGTCATTCGAGATATGTCTGCACAATCTAGATAGAGTGCTAGCAAGATGTAAGGAAACTGACCTTGCCCTTAACTGGTAAAAATGTAACATTTTGGTTAAGGAGGGGATCTTCTTGGGGCACAAGGTGTCCAAACGTGGCTTGGAGGTGGACAGAGCAAAGATTGAGGTGATAAAGAAATTGCCTCCACCAGTGTTGGTCTATGGAGTCCATAGTTTTCTTGGACACACGGGGTTTTATCGCAGATTCATCAAGGACTTCTCAAAGATTTCAAAGTTGTTGTGTGCTCTACTGGATAAATAGATACCCTTTAATATTGATGCTTCTTACTTGCAGGCTTTTGAGATATTGAAGAAAAAGCTGGTCGAGGCACCCATACTGATAGCAACTAATTGGGAGCACCCATTAAAGCTCGTGTGAGATACGAGTGACATGGTTGTGGGTATAGTATTGGGGCAGCGTAGAGAAAAAGTTGTCCACTCCATCTACTATGCCAGCAATACTCTAGATGCAGCTCAAAGCAACTATAAAGTGACTAAGAAAGAATTGTTGACATTAGTCTATGCATTTGACAAGAAGGATGTGAAGCCTCGACTGATCAGATAGATCCTTTTGCTCCAAGAGTTCGACATCAAGATTAAGGATCACAAGGGGTGTGATAACCATATTGTAGATCACTTGTCCTGCCTGGAGAATGATGCTCACATTGGTGATCAAATGTAGATTAAGGAAGAGTTCCCAAATGAGCAGATGTTGGCACTAGAAGTAGATGAGTTACCATGGTATGCCGTTATTATGAACTACTTAGTGAGTGGAGTGTTTCCCCTGGATGCTAACTATCAGCAAAGAAAGTGGCTGGCTCATGATGCAAAGGCTTACATCTGGGATGATCCATATTTCTTCAAGCAAAGGGATGATCAAATGGTTAGAAGATGTGTTCCTGAGGCTAAGATGCAAAAACTCTTAGAGAGGTGCCATGCTTCTCCTTATGAGGGCCATCATGGAGGTGAGCAGATAGCTCACAAGGTGTTACAATCTGGTTTGTTCTCGCTCACTCTCTTTAAAGATGCTATACACTTTGTGAGGGCTTGTGATGCATGCCAGAAGACTAGCACCATCTCCAACAGGAATGAGATGCCTTTGAATAACATCTTGGAGGTGGAGATCTTTGATGTATGGGGGATGGACTTCATGGGTTCACTCCCACCCTCTTTTTGAAATCACTATATCTTGGTTGTAGTTGATTATATCTCTAAATAGGTGCGGTAGCTCTACCCACCAATGACTCCAAGGTAGTGAGCAAGTTCTTGAAGAAGCAGATCTTCACAAGACTTATGACTCTGAGAGCCATCATCAGTGATGGGGGTGCATATTTTACTAATCAAATGCTGAAGAATCTACTGGGAAAATATGGAGTGCAACCCAAGGTGGCTACAACATATCACCCGCAGATGAGCAGTCAAGTAAAGGTGTCCAATAGAGAGGTGATACAGATCCTGCAAAAGAGCATCAATGCCATGAGGAAAGATTGGTCTATTAAGCTTGATGAAGCCTTGTGGGCATACAGAATGGCACATAAGACACCTATTGGCATATCTTCATACCAGTTGATCTATCGGAAGGCATGTCATCTCCCTGTGGAGTTTGAGCACCAAGCGTATTAGGCCATAAAAAGGCTCTATCTCAATTTAGAGCTCGCTGGGAGAATGAGATTAGAATAGTTGGAGGAGTTGGATGAATATCGGATCCAAGCACATGAGAACGTTATATAAGGGGAAGACCAAGAAATGGCTTGACCAGCACATTATCAAGCGCAATTTTGAGTCGGGACAACAGGCACTTCTTTTTAACTCTTGTTTGAAATTGTTTCCAGGAAAGTTGGGGTCAAAGTGGAGCGGACCATATTTTGTGGTATCCGGGATGACATATGGAGCAGTTGAGCTTAAAGATGAGGCCAGGAACCAAACTTTTCTGGTGAATGGTCAGCGTGTCAAACACTATTATGGTGAGGACACGAGCAAGGATGAAGAAGCCATGGAGTTGGCCAATGATGAATGATGAGTTGCTGAGTCGTGTCGAGATGATAAATCAAACGTTACATAGGAGGCAACCCGTGGTGAGGTAACGGTAGTTGTTTTATTTTTTGATTTATTTTTGTTTTCAAAAAAATCATAGAATATTAAAAAATTGCACCAACTGCATGTATACGACAGCGGCGCATCGTGGACACTGTGCACTTTGGTGAGAGAATTTTGCATCCTCAATTTTTGATGATCTACTAGGTATCTTTTGTATTTTTTAGTAAAGTTAACTTGTTTCACTATTTTTTACCATATTCAGGTGTTCGGAGATTTTTTGGGGTCAGAAGCTGAAAAAGAATATTTTTGAGCCACGAAATAGTGGTTGTCCTTGCCAAGCATGTGACGTGCCCGTGTCGTGGACCAACCTCCAATTTTGGCATCCAGGTTGTTAAAAATGAAAAAAAACAAGTGTGGGTGCCCGACCTTGCCGTATCGCACCTCAGGCGCGGACACGTGCCACGTCCGCTGGGTCCACACGCAACCCAACCTATTAGTTAAATCCCTCCACACGTTTTTCCCCCATTCCTTCACCCCTAACCCTACGCAAACCCCTCTTTTTCAATTTTTTCTTCAATATTTTTCTCCCAACACTCAAATTTCAAACTAATCTGCGACGCACCCCTAGTTTCTTTAAGAATTTCATCATCCACTCTTGCATTCTTCAAGTCAAGTAAGTGCTCTTCACTAATTTTTCTTATTCTTTGTTAGAGTTTGAATCTTTTTGTGCTTCTTGGAGGTGAAATCAAGTGGGTTAACTTATTCTTGTTGATTATTGTTAGTTATTTGTTGTTGGGTGTTAAGATTTTTGACGTTATTTATTGATTAGAAGAATTTTTGTGCATGATATTGTTGGGTGCAAACCCTAGGCCAAAAATTTGGGGGAATTTGGGTAAAATTGGGGATTTTGTATTCTTAAGCTTAAATTGTTGATAATGTGAAGATTGTTGTTGGGTTTTGCAAAATTCAAAGTGTGAGGTTGTTTATTGAAGCATGATGCATTGTTTTGTGCCGCTATGGGTTGAATTTTGCTAGAATGTACTTGTTGGATTGAATGCATGAAATAATTGTCTTAAACAAGGTTGTGCACGTATGGGTGATATAAGTGTTGAAATTGAAGTGCGGAGGTTATACTATTGAACTAATGTGTGGGGTTATGCTGTCGGATTTTCGGTTACAAGCCCATATTAAGTTGGGAAGTCTGAGTACTTTCTCACCTCATGGCTTGAATCTAAGTGTGGGGTCGGGTATACTTGGAATAGTGTAGCAGGGGCCATGTCTTGTGCAGATGTGTTGATGATGTTTATTTATTTTTGCAAGCTCATATGGCGTCTCGTGCAAGCAGAACAGGACAGGATAGTGGGGAAGGTGCCTCGAGTAGTAGGAGAAGGGCGAGGGACATCCTTGAGGTGCCCCAAGCCCCAGAGCATAGGGGCCAACGCTCTAGCAATGGGCTCGAAGCTAGGGACAAAGATGGGCAAAGCTGGTATTAGGCGCATAATGAAACCAAATACTTCTCAGGACGTACCATTGATGCTGACTCTCTTGCATGGGATAACCCACAGGTATACAAGCGCTGCATGGAGTATCACTTGACCTTTTTATTTTAGGTGTCGCTGCACTGTAACCTTAGTGTTTTAAGGGAATTCTATGCCAACATAAAGAAAGATCTACAATCTCAAGTGGTTACAGCCTAGGGGTGGAGGTGTACATCACTCGGGTGGTGATTAATGGGGTTCTTGGCACCATGATGTCCCCTCGGGTCCCTTCACAGAGCTCCAAATTCATCCTCCTTACAGGGCCATCAGTCCTTCCTGTTTTCCCACATGAACAAGGAGGCTCGTGTTTGGGTGAAGATTGTGACACACTTTTTCCTTCCGAGGAAGCACTTCTTGACTCTCACGAGGGATATGGTGTGCTTGGCTTTTGCACTCATGACCGGGCTTGAGCTCAAGTTTGGAGCTGTTTTCAACTCATCCATGAAGAAGGTTTGAGTGCACCGCGGGCACAGGTATGCATTTGAAGCTCTTGTTACTATTCCTACTGAGGATTTTGAGTATTGCCCACGTATTGATACCCCTCCCTATAATGTCAGAAACATTAAGGGGTTGGAGGAGTCACCTAGTACGGTGCTCACTACAGTAGAGCAGAACCATTGGGATGAGCTGATTGTGGGATGCATGTACGGGGATTGAGATACTGTGACACAAGATAGGTGGTGCCCATCCACATAGCAGGAGCTTGATGAGGTAGAGGCCCACTACTCTCTCAATGCCCATACCAATGTAGTATTGGGTATCGGGCCTCAGTTTATCGAGCCCATAGAGGATGAGGTCCCCGTGAACCCTGATAAGGCATGGGACACTTTAGATGTAGATGAGGATGAAATCAAAGAGGAGGTTCCTATCACTATTGGGGGTGAGTCCATCCTACCCCGCCCAGAGGTGTGAGCACCCCGCTCCTATTCAATAGGTTTCGTATGGTTAGCACTGAGGGCAGTGCTAAATTTAAGTGTGGAGTGGGATTATTCTATTGATTATGCTCTATTTTATTTAATTCGGCTCTGTACTAAGACTGCTTTACTATATGTTTCTTATTTTCTATTGGACATCATTTTGATTTTTCATTTGGTCTGTAATTATTAAGTATGTCGATGCTTGAATGTTAGTAGTCATGTGAATGTTTAGTCTATGCATTATCTTAGTTATAGTTACTTATGTTCCTTGAGTATTGTGGTTGTGAATGTTATTAGTAGTCGTAGTTGAGTGACGGGGCCCTATGATGGATGGATCATGACTGTCCTAAGGGTATTTGTCAAGGTAAGTCTTATTTAGAATGTCGTTTATTTCATAGAAAAGCATTGTATGTCAATTATGCGAACCAAGATAACTAAATCACTTGAAATCCAAGTAGCTAATGCTTGAATCTAGTATGTCATAAATGTATGTGCTTAATTTTGAATTCATGTGAATGTTGTGATAATGAGTCTACTGTTAACCTTATGATAAGAGTGTGTCAGGAGCGAGTGAGCTAATTTGTTAGTCTATGTTGCAGTAGTTGCTAGAACTTGCCTAGTATGTGGATTAGACTTGGTAGGAATTGAACTTGGAGGAAAGGATCTTGGCATTTCCTTGGTAGCCTTAGTTATTTTGAATCTTTTTATCCACCTAATATAAGCATCCTTAGTTAGCCCCCTTAAGCTTTAGGCTTTATCTTTGTTCAGCCACATTTCAAGTCAAACCCGTTCTTTTATCTTAAACCGTGTTTGATCCTAATTCCTAAGCGCTTTAGCACGATAAGTCAGAGGGATGAAAGCTTGAATGGACATCCAAAGGATAAGTAGTAATATAAAGAATCAAAGAAAAAGTAGAAAAATTCAGAGCCTGAAATAGTGTTGGTCCGTGACCGGTGTGCGTCATGGACCCATCGCACAGGGCTACTGGATTTGCAAAAAAAAAGAGAAAAAAAATTTAGATATACATAATAGTTTTTAAAGAGTGTTCTTAATTTTTATATCTTGTAGACATCATAAAGGGTGTTAAATTAGGGAGGATTAAAGGTAAAGGAAGAAAAGAAAATTGTAGTGTGAGATATGAGCGCTTGGGAACTGAGCCATGTCAGTTATATCCATAAATGTACCCCCCGAGCCCGTAGCCTACATTACAAAGAAATAAAGGACCCATGTGATCCTTTGGGTTAGAATCTGACTAGGTTCAATTCATACATTAAGGGCAAGTCTGTGGGAACTAAAAGCAACATAAGACATCTTTTAAGAGAGAGAGAGTTGATTGTGTACCCATTCCTAATATTCTAGCTAGGTTTTAGTGGTGTGCATGGATAATTCTTCTGGTGAAGGCATATAACCATTTAAGGCTGGCAACTAGATGAGTTGTTATCTGAAATTCTGCGTAAGTCCGCATTGATACATAAGTGCTAGATGAAAGCTAATGCTGCTAGGGGTCTTGAGAATTGTTTGCCATAGTTCACAATGCTCGGTCATAGGATGTTCATTGTACATACTTCCTAGGGAGCCTCATGCATGTGTATTGTTTTGCCCGAGGACGGACAAAATTCTAAGCGTGGGGTGGTGATCATAGGCATATTTATATGCCAAACTAGCCAAAAGAAACCCATAAATAGAGCCTAGTTAGATGGTAAATCCATAGAGTCTAGGTGCTTTTAGTATGATTCCGTTTATTTTGCTAATCTAGATCAAATTGCGCAGTTTGGTTGTGTTTCTGTAGGATTATTTGATCAGCTTATGTTAGTCCGAAGTCATACCCAGATCAAGAGGAAGAACAAAACTGTAGAATTAAAGGATAAAAATTAGTTAGCTCAGAAAAAATACTCAAGTGTGCGTCGCAGACCTAGAGAAAAGTTGTGCTAGATGAAAAGGACGAGAAAAAGGCACGAAGCAGGAAGAAATGCATGGTCTGCATCGCGTACTTGTGCAAAAATTGTGCAAAATGGTTCAGTCAGCAAATAAAGCGAAAATCAGCTCATGACATGTCTGTCCGCGTCACATACTTTGAGGATGTGCGTGAAAAAAATCAATTTATGGGATTTCTAAGTTATATTTTGTTTTAAGCTTTAGGTTTCATAACTGGTTTTGGATGGAACTTAGAGTAGACGATTGAAAACTCTTTTCTAGGGCTATTTTAGTTAGTTTTATCTTTTTTTTATGGTTGTTAATGGTTTTTAGCCAATTCTTGATGTACAAACCTATGATGAGTGGCTAATTCTCCCATATTCTGGGGTTGTAGCTATAGACAATGTTTTAGTTCTTGATTTTTTACATATATGAATGGGTTTCTTTGGACTACTTTTATACTACTTATATATATCCTTCAAAGCCTGACCAATTAGGGAGCAAACTTGTTGTTCATTCTGGATCTAAGAGATGTTGGAATGGATAGAACATAGTAGTATAGGGAGTTTGTTTGAATAGGAAACTAGATTGATTCGTGTTAGGGAGACCTGTGACAACTACCCTTACACCTTGCTTGGTTCATAATACAAGAAGATAACGTTAAAACACTTTTATTGGTCTGTCTATCCCCACTCAACGATGTAGTTAGGCAGTCAATAATGGTAGATCGGCAGAGCCATGCAACCCTGTTTAAGTAATTTTAACCCTGTGAATTGGTAGTCAGAAATCCAGACATATATGCGAACTTTGAGACTAGAACGATGTCAATAAGGCTACAATCCCGGAATCGTTCTTAATTTGATAAGTTAACAACAAACCAATCTAGTTTAGTATTTTAATTAGTTATTTAATTTTTCCACAAATCTCTTCACTATTTTGACTAAAACATTCTAAACATAATAGCTTGGATTGTTTACCAATTTTTCTTAAATCCTTTGGGTTTGATATCCCGGCCCCTTAATCGGGGACACTATATTACTATAGACCATATACACTTGCGTGCGCTGGGGATCAACAACGTGCTGTGGAACTTTATATGGCCCATAACCCAATTTGTAGAGTCTGTCGAATCCATTTTTCCTATTTCATTTTGGACTTGTACTTTACTTATTATTAATAGGCTTTTTAGGTCTTTCTGATGGGGAGACGCATGAGACAACTAAGAAACACCTTTTTGACTTCATACTTTGTGATTTTGACATAAAAAACATTACATTGTGATTTCTAGTGAAGAATTTAGGATTTCTTGTTCTTAGCTTTATCATTGTAAGTGTTTAATTATGGTATTCTATATCATGATTCTTTCATATACAATGGTTATGCATAACTAAATCCACAACTAGGGTTGTGGGAACCATGAAGAACTAACAAGGTAAAACCGGATAATCCATAATTCTTGGAAAGTGTGCATGCATGTATTAATTAATTATCTTCATTTTAATTGCTTTTTAATGGTGGACAGCATTAGAACCTGCCTAATTCATACTAAATTGACCAAGGTAGCGATAAATAGGAAAATAGATCCATTAACAATATTTGATGTGATCCCTCTCATCTAATCAACTGAACTGGATCAAGGGAAGGTTGTACTGGAATAATAGGTACGGGTTAGTAATGTCACACTGCAGGGATGGATCAAATCACACAGTGAAACTTACCACTTGTCTGGCTTAAAGGGTTTGGTAAACTTAAATTACCATTCTGCATGCTACACACTAGAAAATATTACGATTATTTGGTGATACTGAGTTAGCAATTCAATACCCTAGTTACTTCTCTCGTTGGTTTCATTACACATGCTTCTAGCTTAGGTTTATTTTCTTTCAATTATAACCCCCCCCCTTCGGGAGATAAGTAGGTTAATTCATTCGACTTGCCTGCAATTAGTCCGATTCTAACCATATTCCCTGTGGGATTCGACCCTAGCATTGGTTAGGTTATATATCTTGACAGCGATATCTTAAACCTTCAAAGAGGTATAGCTTGGGCAACATCATGACCCGTATTTCTTTCTCAAGAATAACACTTGAGCACCCCATAGTGATATACTTAACCTATTAAAGCCTTTCGCCAATTTGTCCTTTAACTGATCCTTGAACTCCTTTAATTCAATCGGTGCCATACGATAAGGAGGAACGGAAATAGGCTGAGTATCCAGAAGGATGTCTTTGCCAAAGTCCACTTCTCTTTGGGGAGAAATACCGGACAAATCTTCGGGAAATACATCCAAAAACACATGAACCACTAGAACCAACTCAAGAGTAGGTGACTCGGACTCCACATCTCTAACCCTCACAATATAATAGATGCATCCTTTAGAAATTATTTTATGGGCTTTGAGCTAGGAAATAAATTGGCCTTTAAAAATAGAATCACTAACCTTCCACTCAAGAATAGGTTCATTCAGAAACTGAAACCTGACCTTGAGGGTCCTACAGTCAATGGAGGCATAAGAAGCATGCAACCAATCCATCTTGGGAATAATATCAAAATCAAACATCTCAAGTTCTACAAGATCACACGAATGGAATTTATGCAAGATAGAGACAGGACAACCTCGATAGACTCTTTGGGCAACAATGGACTCACCCATGGGAGTATAGTGTAAGAAAGGCTCCTTTAAGATTTCAGGACTCAAACCAAACTAAACAGTCAAAAAAGGAGTCACAAAAGATAAATTTGCGCCTAGGTCAAGTAAAGTATAAGCATCAAAATCAAATACTTTTAACATACCAATTACTACATCTGAAATCTCCTCTACTTCTTGTCGAGCATGCAAAGCATAGAACCTACAGTTTCGGGGTGCACCAACTTATGGAGCTCTTTACTGGCCTTGGCACCCTGACCCATTTGACCCTGACCCTTCTTGGCAGCTTTAGGGCAGTCAGCAATCCTGTGGCCCATACCAGCACACCTAAAGCAAGCACCTGAACTTCTCACGCATGCACCTGAGATTTCTCCCACACTTGTCACACTGTGGAGGTAGGGATCCACCTTAAACCTGTTCCTTGGAAGAAGGAAATCTACCATGGGAAACCATTGAATTTGAACTCTGGCCTTGTTGGAAGCGACCATATCCACCACTACTCATAGAGTTGAAGAACCCATCATCATACCGAGCTCTCTTGGAATCATTCACCCTTCCTCTTTGAGATTCTCCCTCCAATCTATTTAGCATAAGTCATAAGTCTGGAAATGTCCATATCCTCAATAAGCATAGTGGTATGGCATTCCTACTACCAAATTAGAGATCCTAGAAATAAACTTGTCCATTCTTGCATGAGGGTCTTTCACTAGCACAGGAGCATACTTGGAGAGTTTGTAAATTTAAGGATATACTCCCTCATACGCATACCATCCAGCTTGAGGTTGATAAATTCTGTCATTTTGGCCTCCTTAAGCTCAAGAGGAAAGAAATGGTCTAGAAAGGTAAATTTAAACTCTTCCTTGCCAACCCTATCATCATCAACCATTGGTTGTACTACACTTGAGCCACATCCTTTAACTGATAGATAGCTAGCTAGTTCAACTTTCACTTCTGAAGTCACCCCCATAATAGTCAACACCTCAAAGACTTCATCAATGAAGTCTTGGGCATCCTCATCAGCTTTTGGCCCATAAAACTCCGTAGGATTCATCTGAGTAAAATCTCTTACTCTAGCAGCCGAGGTGGAAACATGAGAAAAAAGATTGGCCTTCCTAGCCTGGTTGGTCACTACTTGGTCAAGCATGGAAAAGGAAGTCCAGAATGCATCCTAAGTAATCGACTCTCCCATAGACTAGGGACTTATTTCTGATTAATCGGGGCTTGCCTTGATAGAGGGGCTCTCCTTGGAGGCATCTTCTGTAAGACATCAAGGACATCGTCCAAATTAGGAAGTCATAAGACATGATTCATCGCATGACATAAGACATGAAGAAGTGAGACAATTCCTAAAAAAATGCCATCATAGACTCCCACTCGTAGATATGGTAAACTTCACACCCATGAATAGGACTCTATTCGATGCGGCATGTTGGACTTCGAGAATCATTTATGAACTTAGTGCTTTGATACCAAGCTTATCATGACCCATACCTAGGGCCTAGAATTGACAAGGTGAATGGGAACCAAAGAGGACCCCAAACAAGCCTCACAACATCTATATACACGTCATCCATTCGGAAGTGCATAATTAAATAATAACCACATAGTTCTAACGGATGGGTAAGCATGACTCACGCTATGGGGATGTCATAAGGATAGGGATTTGCATGGATTCACATACTATATAGCACATTAGAACTAAGGGGCGGGTAAGTATGACTCGCGCTATGGGGATAGAAGGGACTTAGGACTTTGCACATTTCCATATCTCATCATGAACATATCATCATAATATCAATAACATGAGATAGACATAGTCATAGTCTCAATAGGAAAATAGCATAACACATGAAAAAATCATACGTAGAGTTTATATGTTGTCCAACAATGCCTTTAGGTGTTAGAATAGGATAGGGGCCAAGACACGTCCTGGGTTCACCCTCAAAGTAAATACATAAAGCACTATAATATAGAATGTAGATATAAGGTGGCTTGTCCTCCAATGATAGGACTCACCACAAGCAACATCTTTGTTAATCAGGCTAGCCATCAAAAGGTGGATGACGATAGTCTCCAGTCCCTACATGGTTAGATCATGTAGACAAAGAGTATGTGTTAGTACGTTTGATATACTAAGTATGCGGGCATGCAATGTATATGAACTCATTAAACCTGCAATCAAAGTTCGACGACAAGTGCACATATATAGAAAGAGATACATAAGAAAGAGCATGATATCAATATGTCATGAAATCTATGATGCATGAAAGCCATAATACTTCAATATATGGGGATGGGAGCTTAACAGACATTACAAATACATGTGAGCTATTACATGAATCTCCCAATTACAAGCCTCCCACTGGATAGGACTAGACTACTTGCCAAAGGTAGCCTAAACCACACCTTACGAACTTATCTTTTTGTTGCGATGGACACCTTCCTTACAAACTCATCTTTTTGGAAGGATTTCCATAACATATCATCCCTAAAAGGGGCATAAACATGAACCTTACATTGACACATAGTTATAGGACTTGAGGATTTACTTAAGGACCCTTGGGCATTGTCCCCTCTATACAAGCCCAGTCGGTGCTAAGCCATCATCCCATAGGAATACATATACATGTACATGCTTGAAAATGAGATATAAGTCTTTTCAAATCTTCATCATGCATACATAGGCTTAAAAGCCAAACATACTTCATAATCATGCATACTTGGGCTAAAAAGCCAAACCGTACTTCAAATTCATACTTTCAGGCGTCGGAATATCTCATTCATACTTATACATGTTGGTGTAAACACCCATAATTGCCCAAACAACCATATCATATATATTACATGATCACATATCATGTCATGACCATACTTGCCTTGGAATCATATTCATAAACATAATTGGGTCTTAACCTACTTCATAAACTTCATGAAAACCAATGTTCATGCATGCATATGTCATAAATGAATGAGAGAATAGCATGGGTACCAAGAGTACATAGTTAAATCATCATAATATTATAAATCATAGCAAATCCTTGAAGAAATCATCAATTAAAGCATACTTGAAGTTACCCATGCTTAGATTAAACATTTAAAGGGATATGCATATCCAAACCTTCTTAATATCAATGCAATTCATATAATAGGGCTTAAATCACATTAAAACATCATTTATATACAAACTATATTTCAATTTAATCAAATCAACACTAATTTAAGAGACCCATATTCAAAGTAAGCTTAAAATTTATAAATTTAAAAGTATGAAGAGTTTGGGGTCTTCATGCTTGAAAGGGACCATGAATCAATCCCACATACCTTAGATATGTAGCAAAGTTAAGAAGAAATTGATTTGAGAAGAAGGCCCTCCTTGAATTTTCAAGTTGAATCTTCAATGACACACTTTGAAAGGAGTTCTTGTAAGAGAGATTTCTAGTGATCTAAGTATAATGAATGAATTCGAATAAGGATGAAGGATTGTAGGTACTTCCAGGGGTTTACGATAGATTAGAAAGAACAAATGACCCTTAAAAATCACTAAAATTATGAGAAAGTCATTAATTAAACGAATACTGAAAGGTGCCCGGGGGCTCGTGAAAGAGCACCATGGATCGTAAAACACACCACAGATCGTACAAGGGTCCATTGTAAGGGTCTTCAGAAACTTAGAAAATTTTCATACTAAGGATGTTTGCACAGAATGCTTCACGATTCATTCAAAGGTGCGCTGATTGTACAACGGCCTGTACAAATGACCCAAGCTCTAAGATGGTAATTTTATACTTTTAGAATCACATTTTAGTATAAGGGCTTCACAAAACATCCCCACCATGGCTTGTAGTGGGTTGCACGACCCGTATAGGGTCTCTTGGTGGCTACCTTAGCCAATGTCTTTGCTTGAAGGCTGGGGCTCCTACCAAGGTCTCCTTCCAAGGCCAATGGCGAGGACCACAGCTCATGGTAATTTCCCTGGAGGGCCACCAAGCCTAAAACCCTTCTTAAGCCACACAAAGTTATACATAAGCACCCCATGGGTCACAAATCTCCAGAAACTAGATTTTAAGTATCGATAAGGTCCTATGAGATTCGGTTCCTTACACTACTCTAACAAGTATGTAGTTGTTGATGGCTAACAGGATAGTGAAGAAGCCTGTGGGAATATTGTACGGCGTTCTCATCAAAGTGGAAAAATTCACATTCCCTGCAGACTTCGTGATTTTGTATTGCGAAGGTGACTTTGAAGTCCCAATCATCTTTGGAAGGCCCTTCTTACCGTTGGACAAGCACTAGTTGATATTGAACGAGGCTAACTCAAGTTTCGATTGAATGATGAAGAAGTCATCTTTTATATCTATCAATCTATGAAGAGGCCTGGTGATTTGAAGATGGAAGTTTGGGCACTTGGTGAAGTCGGAGTAACCAAGTTATCTAGGTCGTGCTGCGACACTAAACCATGTGCTACTTAGGAGGCAACCCAAGATATTTACAATAGGTTTTATATGTTTATTTTATTTTTACATTTGGCCTTGTAGGTAATTTAATTTTCTTATTTTTGGTTTTAAGCTTAGACTCAAAGGCTAGTCATTTATAGGGTAACAGTTTATTCTATGGAGAATATGCAAGAATAGGGTTAAGTCAGCAAATGAGTGCGGAAAAGTGAGAGACGTTGATACTATGACTAGTCCTACAAGTCATGGTTCATACCACCCCGTACATTGACTCATAGAATCACTTCTAGTAAGCAGAATTTTGTGCTCTCTAGTCCACGAACCAAGTTTATGGCCTATAGGTAAAACTACAGGTCGTGACTGGGGCTCGTGGACCACAAGTAAGATTTCTAAAACTTGCTAAGTGTTGAGGGAACCTATGATCCGACAGACGGGTCGTATGTCTATGTATTCCCCGTAGATGGATCCGTAATCCTAATATCTCAAAACTAAGGTACAAGAAACCATGAGACCGTGGCTTACGAGCTACAGATTCTCTTACGTCCTGTAATCAGGGTTTCATGGGACCTAAACCCTACTTACACCCAACCTAGCAAATCAAATAAAAAAGGGGTAAAAACATTTACCCCTCATTTTTCAATAAATTGAAAAAATACCTTGGGCCTTTTCTTCTTGCCCAAAAGTCCGACCTACATCATTTTATCCGACCTAAAATCTAGTTACTCTCCGGCACCTTGGGCTTCACTCTCTCAGTTTTCTCTTATGATTACTCAACTTTTGAGCAAAATTCCAGTATGTTCTCTCTTTGCTTTTACATATTTCATCAAAAATTGTGTCAATAGTTGGGACATTGTTGAGAATGATATTACAATGTTAATGCTCTAATATTGGTTGTTGTCTATACATGAGTAGTAGTATATGTTTGGAACTAGTTAATTAAATAGAATTGAACTTGAATCATGCATATGCTGGTGTGAATCACTGTTGACCCATGAAACACCTTGTTGACTGAGTCTAAATTGTTTGTCTTAATAAATAAGCGATAAGGTAGTGCATGAATAACAAGCCAGAATGATGAAATTAATGTAATTGACCACAAAGTGTTGGTATATTGTTGTTTAAAATCATGAAGTCACTTGTTATTGGAATTACATCGGACTATTCTGTTATCATTAATATGTGATTGTGTGTGCTGAATGATAACATGTTCATTATTTGTCAGATGGTGGTTGAAGGGATATGTGTGTGTTAAATTGATAGTTGATGGGGTAGATTAATGATTTACACATGTGGGGTGTTGGGTAACTTGATGAAAATGTGTTATGGGATGAATTGAGTGCATGAAGTTGCTTCGGTGCTGTTTAAATTAGTATACCTTATTGTTGGATGTGATCAATTGGTTGATATTAATTAATAGAACCATTGTTGTGGCTTCGGAAACCCATTTGGTTTTTCTTTTAATAGTACAAGAGTCTTCTAAAGCCAATGGATTAATCCATGGATAATAGTTACCCCTCATAAGTTGAGTTTTGCAACTAGTTTCTGGGATGTCATCAGATGAAACCACTTATGGGTTGTAGTTTACACTACGGCTCGCAACTTGGTTTTGTGAGTTCCTTGCCTGTAAATATTAATTCTGTAGTTGTACTTATGACTCAGTCTATTGCCCATTGTTTACTCTACAAGCTGTATATAGTCTGGTACGTGCATTTTTATTAACTGAAATAACTATACCCTGCCACCTACGAAGGCCTTCTACGGCTCATAGTTTACCTTAAGGCCCATAGGCGAGCCTCCGTAGGTCCTTCTGTTACTTATTTTTGTAACTTTTTAATGTTTTTCCTTTACTCTTAAAACTTTCTTATATTGTTAATTGTGTTGATTTCAGGTATGATGGCTCCCAAATCAAAGAAGAGTAAGATTCTGGCCATGCAGACCTAATTACTAGATTAGCCTTTGAATACCCCAACCCCTTTTGAGGCCAGTGGGTCACTTGAGAAGCTACGCATCTAGCCAAATATGGGCGTTGAGCGATGGCATACACAAGCGGCAACCAAACAGATAATGTCACCCTAAACCCGGGCTATAGTGGTCCATCCACCCAAGTTTAATGAGGAAAACACCAAGAAAAACAACTCCGTATAGATGACAGACTCCGAAGAGGGGTCTCAAGCAGATTTAGAGAACAAAGAGGGCTCTGAGTCAGGAGATGAGTCCTGGTGTAATGACCTGGTTGGTCATTTTTAGCCTTCTCTGTGAAAATTATTCTTTTACCCTTTTAGAAGTTGCTTAGGACCTAATTTGAACTATCTGTGTGGTTGGAATTGAAATCTTGAGTTTTAAAAGTTGGAAAATATGATTTTTTGCATTTTTGGAAACTTAAGTTGTTGAAAAAATGAGTTTTTATGTCATTTAAAGTTTCAAGTGTCAGATCGAGGATCTGCCAGTTCTATTAGCACCAGAATGTCAAAACTGAACTATAGGAAGTTATAGAATAGAATTCGGAATTAAAATAAGGATTTTAGGTCCAAAGTTATGAATTTAGTTGTTTTTAGAATGAAAGTTTGACTTTAGTCAATATTCAGAGTTTGAAGGCTTGGATCAGAATTTTGATAGTTCCACTAGTTCCAGATGGTGAAACTAACGCAAGAAATGGTCTTGTAATAATTTTTGGAGTTGTCAAGAGCAGTTTTGGTATTTAGAGTTTTAAGCTAGTTTTATTGAGTTGCTTTGGTAAATGTTGCGAGGAGACCTTGAAATTGATTTCTGATGGTTCTGTTGAGCCCAGAGCGTTGTTTTTGATATGGATAAATATTTGGCTTATGAAATTCTAATTCCAGATGAGTTCCAAGGGGTCATTCCAAGTTTTTGGACTGGGCTAATTTTTTTGGTTGCTGGTGCAGGTACCTCCCTTCTCCGCATTCGTGGAGGTATTAGTGAGGTTGTCTTCCATGTTCGTGGGATGGGCTCCGCGATCGCGGAGCTTTGTTGACTCTTCACTCCGTGTTCGTAGACAGTTATCCGCATTCACAGAGAACAGTTTTCACCTGAAAAGATTTAAAATCGTGAAACACCATTTTTATTCTATTCTTGAACTTCCAAGATCTTTAAGGTAATTTTTGGGAAAGGTTTTCAAAGATTTTTATTGGATAAGTATTTCTAACACTAAACTAATCCTTTTCCATTAGTTTTATCTTGATTTCATCATTTATTTCATGACTTTTCTAATCCTAAATTGGGGGTTTTAGACTATGAGTTTCAAACTTTAAGTGTTGATTTCCGGTTCAATTTAAGCTTAATTTTAGTGGGATGTATACCCATGAACCTCTTTTTCGTGTAGCACTTGATTTTAAAGTTATTTTTCAAAATTGGAAACTCTGGATTTTAGCTCTAAATTTGAACTATTTGCCCCTAAGCCTAAGTCTTGCCAATATGGGTATCAAAATCTTTCTCTTAACGACTAGAAATAATCTTTGATAGTTGTTGGTTGATTCAACGATAGTTTGGAGACATGAGTTGACTGAAAGCTTGATCGGGTGCAGTTTCGACGTTGAGGTAGGTTCGGCTAACCTTTTTGGGGCTGGATCTGTGTTATTTAACATGCATCTGTAATAATTGTAAGGTCTGCTTGAATTCGCGAGTAATTGGGCTGATATGTTGTAATTGTGATAGAATTGGAAATTTTGATTATGCTGAAAACTGAGAAAATTATAATTCTAATAATATTTTGTGATAGAATCTTGTGAATGGAGATATCTTGGGTTATCAGTATAATAATATGAGTTACATGATATGCTTTGGGCACTTATGTGGGAATGGATGGTTTGTGTTATACCTTGGGGGATCTTGTGTACCTTTCGGGGTATTTTTGATGGCCTTCAAAGTATTGAGGAGTTTGTGATGGAATTGAGGATTTGTTAGGATGCCATTGGGATTTCTAGTATATCTTAATACTTGTGGGAGTTGATTTCATGATAATTGGTTACTGATGAAGAAGTTGTAATATAAGACATATTTATGATATTATGGTATTAAACGATGCTCCTAACTTAGTGTTTTGAGTCTAAAGTGAAGGTATACATCCTTTATCACTTGCACTGATGCTATATATGTTTATTATACACCAGTACTGTAGTTTGGGCATGCACACATTTTTACTGTATCTACACCACTTGTGATATTGTTGTACTTAAAGCATTGATGTATACGACCTGTGACG
This sequence comes from Solanum medicagineum, assembly GCA_026153255.1. NCBI lineage: Eukaryota > Viridiplantae > Streptophyta > Magnoliopsida > Solanales > Solanaceae > Solanum > Solanum medicagineum. Next base: position 64,476 of record JAPFFP010049473.1, read on the forward strand.
CCTTGAGTTACTCTTAGAGAGTCATGTGCATAATCGTGGATGGGAGAGGTCAAAGTTTGTTGGCACATCTTATTAACAATATAATTGTGGTGATCTGAGGCTTGGTAATGTCTGAGATACTACTTGACTTTCGTGAAACCACTTGCCTACGATGAGGTGGCAAAGGTGAGATATACCATTTTCTAGGTTATCTTATTACCTTACTATAAAATCCCATTTTCTACACTGACGTAGCAAGGGAATGATTGTACTACTTCCTATTCCCTTGACCATGCTTAGGTGGTAAGGCCGAGATTATGAGACATTGAAGGCTTTAAGCATGTGTTGAGACATGAGAGTCCGATATGATTGAGACTTTTGATTAGTGACCATGGAGATTTGAGACTCGTTGGGGATTTACGATACTAGTGAGTTCACCTAGCTATTTTGTTTTGCCCTCTTGACTCTATGGGGGATTAATCTTTAATTTTGTTGATATATCTATTGACCCGTAGCATTGGGATGCATTCATAACTTGTATATTTCTACCATCTTCTTGACCATGTTGAGGTAGCAAGGTTTGGATATTGTGGTACCCTTGACCATGCTGGTGGCAAATCTTCAGTTTTAACCATACTGAGGCGGCAAGTCTTCACCCTTGACCTTGCTAAGGTGGCAAGATTACACTCTTGACCACGCTGAGGTGAAAAGACTGTGGTGTTTTGATACCCTTTATAACGTTGAGGTGACAAGGTTAAGAGACACTTAATATATGACTTGATGAGACCCCCTTGTACTACATTCACATCTCTTATTGTGTTATACTATCGGATGTGTTGGATACTTCATTTTGGCCTTATATGTTTGTATGTCTATATATATATAATTATTGTATACTTACTTCTAATTTGTTTTCTTCTCACAGATTGAGCACAGGGACCCGCATAGGGTAGTTGATCAGTCTAGTTGAGCTATTTTGCTTCCATCCAGATCTTACAGGTGAGGCTCAAACTTCGGGTCACAGGGGATCTTTGGGATTCTCTTTATCGCTTCCTTTCAGACTTTGTACTAAAAATTTTGATACATCTTTGTATCTTAATTTGAGACAGTTGCATTCATTCTTCTGCACTCTTTAGATGCTCTTGTACTCATGACTCCAGGTTTTGGGAGATTTTTTATGTTATTTGAGTCGTTTCCACTTTATTTTATTCTCCTTTAGTTGCGATCCGATTTTGGGTCATTGATGAGTCATGAAATACAACTTTTACGACACTTAATACATAAGATTATTGCGATTTCTTAAGCGCATTTGTTAGTTTAATATGTGTTTTATGTTTGTTTTGTAGGAAACATGGGAATTTCAAAAATCTTTGGGCATTGGACTTATTTGAGGTGATTTGAAGCTGGAATTTGCTAAAGTGTGAAAGGATTTGCTGGTGGATGACCTGGACACACCAAGGATTCATGTGTGTGGCTAGAAAATCAACACAAAGTAGCTATAAAGACTAAAAATGGAAGTGTCACAAGCTATCTCAGAGAAATAATCAAGATGTGTTGATATTGTTGCGACGGGGAAGTTTCTACTACCAATGGCCATTGATGCAGCACATGTGAAAGTGTAAAAATGTTGGAAAAATAGTAGCTACATGTTCAGCCAGGACCAGTTAAGATGAAATAGAACAAAAGGGAGAAAAGAAGCACACCAAGAAAAGGTGCACGACCCGTGGTGATCTTTACCAATCATGAAACTAGTCGTCCAGGTGATTACGTGTGAGAGCATCGTTGAAGGCCACTCCACGAGCCCTTGAACAACATGTGATGCACTCCATGAGCTATGAAGGTGCTCGTGGAAACCACGAAGGCAGTGGCCAGTCCAAACATGAAGGCAACCACCACAGGGTCTTTCATGACCCGTGATGTGTTGTATGGTTCATATGGGTGATAATCCAGCAACCAGGAGAGGCAACAACACAAGGAAAAGCACCACGAAGGCACCTTTCACATGCAGTGAAAGGAGTTGTGAAAGTGTCCGGCCATCCAAAAAACTAAAGTTTCCAGATTAATTCGTGAAGAGGAAAAGATGGTGAATTGTGGACAACTTCCAGGTCCAGTCATGAAGAGGAAAAGATTTTGCAATCGTGGAAAGTCTTCAAGGCCAACTACACACCTTGAAACAGGTTCAAGGGATGTGAAACAGACCACAATCCATAGTCAGTCCCGTGAAGAAAGCATGCATCTAAATTTGTTTTAGTTTTCCCAGTCCAACTAGGATTTATTTTCCTAAGTGTTTTAGGCTAGGTTTTATTTAGTATAAATAGGACTTTTAATTATTTGTTTGGGAGAATTTTGTACCCCATGTTTTGGACAGTGAAAGACATCAAAATTTTGAGATTTTCTCTTAAAAACATGGCTAGACAGTGAGCACAAGGACAAGAACTTTAGTTGTGGTTTTTGTTATCGTTTGAAGTGTGAATCAAGTTTTCCTCTCTCATTTCTTCGTGTGACTTCAAGAATTGATCTATCCTTCCTTTTAAGTGAATTAAATATGAATTATAACATGATTTTTGTTAAAGATCTTGCAATTTCGATAATCCAAACTCACAACTAGGGTTGTGGAAACGATGACATCATAATGAAATAGGCAAAACGTAAGGTTTTATTGAGTCTTGTATTGCATGTATTGTGATTTCCTTTTCTTAAATGTCTTTCTTGATGAGTGCACATATTGAGAACTTGCCCGTATTTATACGTTGCCCGGGAGGAAATTAATGATTAGGAAAAGGAGATTACAAGGGGAGATAGAAGCAATCAATCTAAGTTTGAGTCACTTGAGCCCGGGAGGGGATGGTATACTTAGGCTTGGGGATTAGTTTGTATCTAAATAAATTGAGACAGGGAGATGATAGTTTTATGAAATTAAAAGCAAGGGTTAGTATTGAAAACATTTTAAGACTGGGAGGAGACGAATGATATACTTCTAGAAAGGACCAGAAGGTGAACTAGAAGTTACCCAACTCTCTAGATTTTGCATCCTATATAATGAACAATAGACCCGATGTTAATTTCTCACTAGTTAAGCATTATGGGAACCGCAACCCTAGTCATCATTAAATTGTCTAAGCTTTAGTTTATTTTTCGCATTTGTACTCATAGTTAGGATCTGAATTCAAAACTGCCCATTTTACTTTATCACACTTGTTTGTTTATTGGAAATAGAACCAATGGCTAAAATAGGATAACTGGTAGGGTAGTTTCAACCTATTCCCTGTGGGATCAACCCCAACTCTTAGTTGGGAAAATATATTGCTAATATCATCCATATTCTTTAATAGGAGTATGTTTGAACGTTATCAAAAATGGCGTCGTTGCCAGGGAATATGATTTTGAAATAATCTACTAGTTCTCTATTTAGGTTGTAGTTTAATTTTCTAGTTTTACTATTTGCTTTTGTTTTGTTTTGATTACTACATGGGACAAAGTACTGCAAAATAAATGATGACATTCAAAGCAGTCTATGGTGATCTCCAATAAGCTTTGTATTAGTATTGGTTCTTGCAAGGATTGGATAACTCTGTTCGGAGATTAGCATGAGACTATGAAATCTTTGATGATACACTTTCTCAAAGAAAGAATAGATCTTATTGATGAGGTTGAGATATTTGGCTCGGATATTGATGATTTAGATGTGTCATTGAGTGCAAAGGTTTATGCTTCTAACACCCAACAGGCTAGTGACAACTTCTCTAAGGAAGAAAAAAGGCTTGTGAGCCAACTTGAGGAGCTAAAATTGGAGGGTCATCTACTTGATCATATTGTTATGGATGTTTTCCCTGTTGAGAACAGTAGCCTAGAGTTATGTGAGGCAATAGATAATACTTTTAAAAACTCTAGTGCGTGTAAAAATGAGGGTGTGAATAATGATAATAATAGAATTCATGAGTTAGGACGTATTGGACCTCATTCCAATCATTTTTCTACCCTATGTCTAGATGATGATATATTAATCAAACCATCCGAACATGTGGAAGAATATGAGGACGGACAATATGTCTATATTCTTGAATTTGTCGGGTCAATGTCAAAAAATCACATTCCTCATTTAAAGGCCAAAAATCACAAGCTACGATCTCTATTATTTGGTCCATTTATTTATATCCCACCACCCCTGGAGCATAGTTAAAAATTGGAAATGAAGCTAGGGGCGCAGTCCATAAGTTCAAAATGGAGGAAAAAGTGGAAGGCAACACCTGTGGATACCTGATGAAGTCTGAGTAATCTGGTACATTACTACCGATGCCTAGGGTATCCCAGATATGATCACTTCCCTTGTTTTATTCATTGATTTGACATGCATTGGGGACAATGCATAAATTTTGGTGGCAAGTGGGCCATCCTGAACCCTTTGGAGATTTTCTTGCCATGTTTCTTTTTTCTGAAGGTGTATTATCTAGTAGAACTGGTATGTTTAGGTTGTTTATTTGTGTAAATATAAGTGTTTATAGGAGTCTATAGTAACTCATAATTTGCGAAAAAAATGCCCCTATTTAAAAAAAATTCAAAATGCTTACATGTGTATGCATTCCATCCTGACTAACTTGTGTGATCCTTATAAAGCATTGTATACACTATTTGGTTGGCATCTTGATGAATGAAGCATGACCGCGTTGGTTAGCACTGAATAGTGTGGGATATGCGTCATGTGCATGTGAGCTTATTTGAATAATTTGATTGATGCACTTGTAAGCGATAACTTGTCTGGTTAGTCTCACTAAGACAATTGAATGATTGGATAAGGATAGGATCTTAGGCCCCTTTTGTTGTGAAGTCACTTAGCTTAAAGTTGACCAACCAAATGAAATTGTTCCCGTTGAACCAGAAGATGAGCCTGAATAGACCTTTTCTTTGTAATCACCCAACTCACCTTCTTTGTCTATCTGCAGATCTTTACTTTGGTCCTGGTCTCTCCAAGGACATTGTGAACCTCAGCCTACTCCAAAAGCCTAAGTTGAGGGTGGCTTATATTGGCCCTGGTCCTCTGAAAGACATTATGCACCTCAACTTAGGCCAAAAGCCTAAGTTGAGGATGACTATTGTGAAAATGCTGAAAAGTTAAGGTATGAAGAATCAAGTGATGAGAGGAGAGAAAATGTTTAGGGTGTGATCATGAATAAAACAAAAGAGCTAAAAAGAAAAGAAAGAAAAAGAATTGAAAAAAAAAACAGAAATCACTCCCAGCGGCAAAGAAAGTTGAAAGAATATGGGCAATAAGAGTTTGGAAGGCCAAAAGTAGAGGGCTAAGACAAAGTAGTGTCTTGGAGGGGAAAATTAGTCTCTTTGATCCTAAATGTACCTCACTCTAGCCGAGCCTACAATACAAGCCGCAAAAGTCCTATAGTGATCCTACAAAGGTCATTCAAGAGTCAAGGTGGTGAAAATAAGGACAAGCATATAGTCTTTACTTGTGTATTGATTAGATGACTTTTTGAGCATAAGTGTCTACATTACAGTCTCTATATTGCATTTTACATACTGTGTTATACTTCTTTGTAGAGAGGACACTATCCTTGCACTGTCTGGTTGCTATTTTGACTAGTTCATCTTTGTTATTAAACTTATTTGAGCCAACTGAATATGGTATAATGCTTAACTTGATCTATCTGAGTCTATTTGGGTGCAAGTACGTTGCAAGTTTACTTTTTGGGCATGAGTTTGATGATTGAGGGACTGCTATATGCATCATTATAAACACTTATATTTCAGTGTTGTTATGTTTTTTTTTGGTCATCGCTTGAGGACAAACAATGGTTCTAAGTTGGGGAGTTGATGAGTCACAAAAATATGACTTTTATAATGCTTAATACATATAATTATTGTGAGTTCTTAAGCGCATTTGTTAGTTTAATATGCATTTTATGTTTGTTTGTAGGAAAAATGGGTATTTCATGAATCTTTAGGCGTTGGACTGATTTGAGGTGATGTGAAGCTGGAATTTGCTTAAGCATGAAAGGAGTTGCTGGTGGATGACCTGGACACACCAAGTCATTTATGTGTGTGGCTAGAAAATCAACACAAAGAAGCAACAAAGACTAAAAATTCAAATGCCCAAGCTATCTCGCAGAAATAATCAAGACGTGTCGATATTGTTGCGCTAGGAAAGTTTCTACTGCCAATGGCCATTGATGAAGCAATTTTGAAGTTGTAAAAATGTTGGAAACACAATATCTACATGTTCTAGGACTAGTTAAGATGAATTAGAACAAAAAGGAGCAAAGAATCACACCAAGAAAGGGTGCACGACCCGTGGTGATCTTTACTAGTTATGAAACTAGTCATCCAAGTGATTGCATGCGAGAACGTCGTCAAAGGGAACTCCATAAGCCCTTTCATGACTCATGGTGCACCTCCACTGTCCGTGAAGGTGCTCGTGGAAAGCACTAAGGCAGTGGCCAGTCCAAACATGAAGGCAACCACCACAGGGTCGTTCACGACCCATGGTGTGTTGTACGATTCGTTTGTGTGATCGTCCAACAACCAGGCGAGGAAACAACACAAGGAAAATCACCACGAGACCTTTCAAGGTTCGTGGTGCAGTTCACATGCAGCGAAAGGAGTCGTGAAAGTGTCCAGCCATCCAGAAAACTAAAGTTTCCAGATCAATCCGTGAAGAGGAAAAGATGGTGAATTATGGACAATTTCGAGGTCAAGTCGTGAAGAGGAAAAGATTTTGTGATCATGGACAGTCTTCCAGACCATGTACGCACCACAAAACAGGTTCAAGAGACATGAAACTGACCACGATCCACGATAAGTCCTGTGAAGAAAGTGTGCGTCCAGATTTATTTTAGTTTTGTTTATGAGAACATTGTTCCCCACGTTTTGGGGCTGCTGAGACGTGAAAGACACATCAAAATTTCTAGATTTTCTCTTTAAAATGTGGCCGGATTTGTATTGCATGTATCGTGATTTCCTTTACTTAAAAGTCTTTCTTGATGAGTGCATGCATTGACAACTTGCCTATACTCGTTAGTTGTCTGGGAGGAAGTTAATGATTAGGAAAAGGAGATTACAACGGGAGATAGAAGCAATCAACCTAAGCTCGAATCACTTGAGCCTGGGAGGGGAAGGTATACTTAGGCTGATCGATTAACTTGTATCTAAAGAACTTGACACTGAGAGGTGATAGTTTTCCCAAATTAATAGCGAAGGTTAGTATTGAAAACATTCTGAGGCCGGGAGGGGGCGGATGATATACTTTTGGGAAGGATTGGGAGGTGAACTAGAAGTTACCCAACTTGCTAGATTTTGCATGCTATATAATGAACAATTGACCTGATGTTAATGGCTCACTATTGAGCGTCATTGGGACTCAACCCCAGTCATTATTAAACTGTCTAAGCTTTAGTTTATTTTTCGCATTTGTATGCACAGTTAGGATCTAAATTCAGAACTCCCCATTTTAACTTATCGCCTTGTTTGTTTTCCGGAAATAAAAGTAACGACTAAAATAGGATAACTAGTAGAGTTGTTTCGATCTATTCCCCGTAGTATCGACCCTGACTCTTAGTTGGGTAGATATATTGCTAACGATCATCTATATTATGTAGTTGGAGTATGTTTCAACGTTATCAATCGTGACAAGTTTTAGTATTACAACTCTACATTCGTTGGGCTCATGAGTCAAGTGCAATGTGTCTAGTATAGTTTTGCGGATCGGCATATAGGCGTCCATACCCATCTTCGAGAGGCTATGGGGTACTTGATAAGAAACAAATATCAGTTTTGATTCTATTCATGCATTTCTTCTTATCAACTGGTCTAAAAGTGTCAAGTCTACTCTTACTACACAGATACTGATCACTAGATCCAGATAATCTTTAGGAAAACTTGAGTTCGTTAATGTGGCTCTTACACCGGGTCGAGTCAGAGTTCGTAATAGTTCTAGGGGTCAAAGACGTGCCAGATTGGCAGCTCTGCCCAGGGGATAGACTAGATCCGCCGCTTCGAAGCTGGAGTATGTACTAGAGGGGCCTACGGACTATGTTTCCCCATCTTCAGCCCCTGATGCTACACACTCAATTCGGGAGCTACTTTTGAGGTTTTTGGCTAGATTTGAAGGAGCACCTCCCGCCCCAGCTACTATTGATATGTCGGCTCCTATAGCACTGGTTGGATCTTCTACCACTCCAGTTGATCGGCCCATGCTTCGTGTTGGTCCTTCTTCAATCCTGGCGGATCCTCCTACGACTTCTATGATTCTGCCTCAAACATCCTAGATGAGTTCTGTTTCAAAGTTTCAGGGATTAGCCGTTGCAATGTCTATTACCACCCTGATTTATGGTGCCACTACCTACAGCTAGTCTTATGTCCACTATTGAACAAAAGAGTTTTGAGCGGTTAGTATGGTTGGCTCCCCTGAAATTCAATGGTATTCCTACTGATAGAGCCTATGATTTCTTGTCGGAGTGTTAGGACTGACTATATAATCTGGCCATCTTCGAGTCACGTAGAGTTGCTTGTACCAATTACCAGTCCAATGGCCTAGCTAAGGAGTGGTGGAGGTCAGTTTTGGCACATAAACAAGTGTGATCTCCAATTATGACCTGGAAGCAATTTATTGAGATATTACTGCAGAGAATCATTCTATATAGCGTCTGAGACAGTCGTCGAGATGAGTTCGATAGACTCTAACAGCGCTCCATGTCAGTATCAGATTATGAAGCTAAGTTTCATGCATTAGCTAGATATGCCTTGTCAAGTATCCCTATTGAGTTAGAGAGGATTCAATGATTTGTTGAGGTTCATTTCAGAGTGTACTGGATCACGCTCACTTGATAGAGTGCATTAAATAAGATAGGCAGGGTAGTGGGAAGAGATATTGTTAGCACTGCCAGTTAAGTTGACACCCACCACGAGGTAGAGAGTTATAGATGCAGGGCCATCAGGGTCGGGCAGTTCATGCGGCCATTCCAGCATCTGACAGAGGTGACCATTCTAGGCGTGCTCGAACAGGCCCTGATAGCTCTTCAGGATAGCCATCTCGGTGGTAGGAGCATAGAGCTCATTATGTTTGTGATTAGGCTGGGCATATGGCCAAGCATTGTCCCCGTCGAGTATTTTCCACTAATGCTTCAGGATCTCAACCAGCCTATCTAGCCCTGGCATGAGTAGCTACAAATGCCTCTCAAGGCATGAAGAGGGACACTAGAAGAGGTTGTGGTACTGTGAGAGATGGAGCCCATGAAGGCCCCTGTACGGATATTCCAAGTACGACTCTGGTGTATTCGGTTATGTCGACTTATTTTGCTTCAAAAATTGATATTGTGTGTGGACCTTTACCGAGCTTATTTGTCTTTTCACCCTGATATATAAATCATTAGTGGTGAATCGAGCGTATCAAGACTGTGTTGTGACTTTTAAGGGGAGAGATATTATTACAAACTTAGTACTGTTAGCATACTTGGTCATTGACATGGTTACTATGGTATGGGATGTTATGATAGATTGAGATGCTGGTTGTGGCACTTGATTTTACTCCCCATAGATGACAAATTCTGAAGAGGGGTCTCGAGCAGATTCAGAGGACAGAGAGGGATCTGAGACCGGAGATGAGTTTAGGTGTGATGACCTGGTTGGTCATTTTTAGTCTTATTTGTTAAAATTGCTATTTTACCTTTTCAAAAGTTGCTTGGGGCCTAATTTGAACTATATGTTTGGTTGAAATTGAAATCTTGAGTTTTAAAAGTTGAAAATATGAATTTTTGTATTTTTGGAAGCTTAATGTCACGACCCAAACTAGGGCCCAGATGTGACACGGCGAATGGGGAACTCGAAGGACCCCAAACAAGCCTCTTAGCATATCATACACACATCGTGTGTCGCGGAAGCAATTAATTAACAACAAGAGAGTTTAAATATGAATAAAGAGACTAAGGGAAATCTTTGATATCATAAAAAGATAAAGAGTAAAGCTCATGGAGTAGATTCATCGTACTATTCCAACAACACCTCTAAACTTAGAATGGGGCGGGGGACAAGACACTTTTCGGGCCCACCCTCATAATGTCAATATCAACATAAAGAAGTTTTAGAAATAACAAGAGAAAGCAGATAGTATCCTCGAACTTCAAGACTCACCAAGCTTATCTTCAAGATGTTAAACTACCCACGTGGAGGAGGATAGTCAAGTGGAGCTCCGGTTCCTATATGGTAATATCATGTAGGCATAGAGTATGCATTAGTACATTTGAATGTACTAAGTATGTGGGATGCAATGCAACAAAGGATAAGCAACATAATCAAAATGCATAATTATGAACAATGGATAGCATAATAACAATATGGCATGTATGATCAATGCTTAAGGTAAAACATGTTTTGTGAATCATTGATCTTACATAGAACATAATATATTAGTGAGGGAAGAGACCTCAACCAACATAGATTAAGACCAAGCATACTACAACTTGGAAACGCGATGATTTCTCCTCACCAGTAAAGAGGTGGTCTACTTGCCAAGGTACTCCATACTTCAAACTTACAAGAATATGACTCAATTTCATATGAAATAACCTTCCGTAAGGGAACATGACCCAATTTTGGAAAGGATTTCTTTAGAAACTTCACCTTACGGGAACACGACCCAATTTTGGGAAGAACCTCAAGAGAAAGTGTACTAAATGGATCCACTAATAAAGCAAGGGTAAAACTTTATCTTCTGGTGGCACATACTTCAAGGAAAGAGAGCACTCTCTCAATCCATTGGTGCTAAATCCAATCCCACGGAATATATAAAGTAATAATAGCTTTAATAATTCGTAATAAACATAGAAACATAAGCACAGGTAGCTCTAAAATGTCTTTGACCTCTAATAGTGAGCCTAACTTCAAAACAGGATTAGATCATTATCAAATATTATCCTTTCATTAACATCAACATCAAGGCCTCACAAGAGGTAAAATATTTAAGAGAAGGGCTTAATACGGCTTTACAACATTTTCATGAATTGAATACATCTTTAAAAGGTCCAAAATCATCATAAGGTCACTTGACACATAAATCAACCAATAGATCATCAAAACTTTAAGAATCCTTAAAAAACATTATCAAACACTTGGCGGATGTGTAATGCTAGTACAAAATCTTGCAATTCATGAGTGAAAACATGTAAGAAAAACCAATGTAAATCCATCCACCAACACTTGGGAACATCCTTTAAAAAGATACATCAAAATCCCTCATCAAATCTCATAATAGATCTTAGATTTATAATTCAAAACATGCATAGTTGAACAATATTTCATAAAAATCCAATGTAGGTTATAGTCATAATCATAATAATAATACCCATAAGTAAATCAAACCGAAAACATGCATTTTAAATGAAAAGGAAGGTTGGGCACCATAGGTGAAAGGACCCAATGGTTGAAACCCACATACATCAAACTTGGAGATTCCCTTGATGAAGATTTTAATGAGAACTTGAAGCTTGAATGAATTTCTTGAGATCCGGAATGAGTTTGGAACCCTTTATTTTGGATGAAATATTTGTCTAAGTGTTAGAGAGGGTTTTGGGGAATGTCTTGAATGATATGGGGTTGACAAATGACTAAGTATATGTGTTTTTACGCATAGGAAGGCTTAGCCCAAGACCCCAAGGCCTTAGGACAAATTAAAAAAAACTGGCAACAAAAATACACTAGTCAACACCCTGGCCGCGTCACGCCAGGGGCACAGACCCTCCCTATTTTCGTAAATTTTTAGAAATCAAAATTTTGCTACGGTTGCTCTAAAATTGGGGTTATACCCATTTCCAGCTCAATTTTGCCCCCCGATCACAAATATGAAGTCGCATGTTCGATATCATGCACGAATTTTGAGATATATGGAAATTACGAATATGGGCATTTCCAAGGCACATTTTTGGGCACTTTTTGGGGGTTGTTTCAATATCTCCCCCTAGGGAACATTCGTCCCCGAATGTCAAAGGAACATATATAAAAGAAGTAAGCAAGATATTTTCAGCCCCCACAAGAATGCAACAATGCACTTATACATTATCTCAGAAATCTCAACATAAGTATCAAAATCACCATAAACTTGTCAACATAAACATGAATGCATGCAAAAGACATAAGGGCTGAAACTTAAGACTTGAAATCATAGAAAGGACTTAGTCGTTATCTTAGACTTGATTACAATAAAAGAGATATGTATATCACTCCTTTATGACCGCTTCGGCTTCCCTGGTGACTCCTTCGTCTTGTCGATTCCTCCAAAGAAACTTGACGAAGGGAACCTGACTCTCAACCTTCTCACTTGTCTACCCAAGATTTCTACCAGAACCTCCTCATAAGTCAAATTATCCTTCATCACACCCACACCCCTTCAAATTCATTATAGCACTTGGGTCACTATTTACCACTTTAACATAGACACATGGAAAACTGGAAGAACCATACTTATCCATAGGCAACTACAATCCTTATACAACCTTACCATTTTCTCCTCTAATCCCTATAAGGACCTACAAACCTTAACCCATTTGTCAACCTTACATAGTCCACCTTGGCACCAAAAGTCACCATCTCCCTCTTGGGAGAAAACCTCCACTTTACCATCCCTCACCAAAACCTCCAACTCTATTAAGGAGAAATCAATGCCTTGCTTAACTAGACCTCCTAAACCAAAGAAGATTCGGAACCATCAAAACCACTAAACCACCATTCTCAACTTCACCCAACCTAATCACTCGGTGAAATTCTCCAAGCACCCTCTCGGCATCCTAAAGATTCCCACTTTCCATAATTAGCAAACAATCTCACACTCTTCAACACTTACAATACCACCCTCAAATGGTCCACAAACTCTCCCTTACTTTCGAAAAGGAGCCAACATATCATCACCAAAGACCACCACAAACATATCAGGGTAGGGTTTAGAAACCCTATTCATAAGACCTGTAGACATAGTCGGTGCACTAGCCAAACCAAAAGATGTTACCCCAAATTAAAACATCAAAAGTACACCAAGAACTCATTGACGACCGGAGTTGACTCGATAGGAAGGACCTTATGCTCAACATCCCTAACCCTCACAAGATGATAGAGTCACTCCTTAGAAATCAACACTTAGAGTTCAATTGGACATTAAGACAAGAAATGGATCTACCTCTTCACTACTACTCAAGGATGGGATTAGTAGGGAATTGGAATCTAACATTTACGGGTCCTACTATCAATAAAGATACAACATGCATGCAACTAATCCACCCCAAGTATGACATCAAAATCCACCACATCAAATCCAATAAATCACAAGGCAAAACCTAATGCAATATGAACACGAAACAATATCGATGAACTTTTCTAGCAACAATAGACTCATCAATGGGGTAGACACTTTATAAGGTTCACGTAACACCCGGGACACATATAGCCCACTAGCGAAAAAAGAAATAATGAAAGAAATAGTGGCACCCGGACCCATCAATGCAGACCCATATAAGTCAAAGGAAACTTCAACATACCGGTAGCAACATCGGGCGCCTCATCCCCTCCTTGCCTCCCTTGAAGACTATAAAATCGATTGTGCCTTGGGGCACCACCTTGATGACCTTCCCTTCGGCCTTGGCCCGCATTAGCACCTTGGCCTTGAGGACCTTCGCCTCCACCTTTGGGTTGAGCATGAGCACAACCACTAACATTGTGCCCAAATCCACCACAACCAAAGCAAGCATTAGACTACTTCAAACATAGGCCTCCATGGCCTTTACCACACTTTTGGCATTTAGGCTTTGGCACCCTCTCATCACAACCTTGGAATCTTTGATTTAGCATGCCACCATTACCAAACCCCTTATGGAAATATTGGATAACTCTTGCCCTTGAAACTTGTGGCCTTGAGAAAACCAACCACCCTTGAAATTTTGAAACTCACCTTCAAAATGGGCCCTCTTGGCCTCACTAATCCTTCTAGTTCTAAGCTTTTCACCCTCTAATTGTTTGCATAAGTCATGAGACGGGATATATCCATATCACTTATCAACGTGACAGTACGACACTCCTCATTAACCAAGTCAGACACCCCCATCACAAATTTGTTCATCCTAGACCTCGACTCAACCACCAATTGTGGAGCATACAAGGAGAGTTGGTTTAACCTGAGGGCATCCTCCTTCACATTCATAGACCCTTGCTTTAGATTCATAAATTCCATCATCTTGGCCTCCCTTAGCTCAAGGGGAAAGAAGCAGTTGAGAAATGCCATTTTAATCTCTTCCCAAAGGATGACATTGTTGTTCCCCTTCTCCTCTTTCCATTGGATAAACCATATTTGAGCCACCCCCTTGAGTTGATAAGCCGCCAACTCCACCTTCTCCTCTGAGCTAACCCCCATATAGCCAACACCTTGTACACTTCATCAATAAATTTTTGAGGGTCTTCATCTACTTTAGACCGATGAAACTCTAGCAGGTTCATCCTAGTAAAGTCTCCCACCATTGAAGTCAATGTAGAAGCATGAGGAGCTTGGGCCCCTTCTTTGATATGATTAGTCACGGCATGAGCTAATATGGTAAGAGCATCCCGGAATTCTTCATGAACCACTCCTCCATCTTGAGGAGCATGAGGAGTGGGAGGAGTCGGTTGCTCCTTGAGTATACATGCTCTTCTTCCTCTTGGAATTGGCATGATCCAGAATAGCAAAGAATATTCTTTAGGGGAAAACCTTACCTTAACTTTGATAGCACGACATAGACCATGAAGAAGGGAAACATTTCCTAAAACGCGTCATAGCCTCTCATTCATAGTTGTATGGCACGCTTCACAACTATGAATAAGACTCTAATCGACACGGTGTGTTATATTTTGAGGATCATTAGATACCTAGTGCTCTGATACAAAGTTTGTCACGATCCAAACTAGGGCCTAGATGTGACATGGTGAATGGGGAACCCGAAGGGACCCCAAACAAGACTCTTAGCATATTATACACACATCCTTGGTCGTGAAAGCAATTAATCAACAACAAGAGAGCCTAAATAGGGATAAAATGATTAAGGAAAATCTTTGATATCATAAAAACATAAAGAGTCAAGCTCATAGCATAGATACATCATACTATTCCAACAACACCTCTAGACTTAGAATGGAGCAGGGGCCAAGACACTTTTGGGGCCCACCTTCATAATGTCAATATCAACATAAAGAAGTTTTAGAAATAACAAGAGAAAGTATATAGTGTTCTCAAATTTCAGGACTCACCAAGCTTATCTTCATGATGTCAAACTAGCTACGTGGAGAAGGATAGTCAAATGGAGTTACGGTTCCTACATGGTAACATCATGTAGGCATAGAATATGAGTCAGTGCATTTGAATGTACAAAGTATGCGGGATGCAATGCAACAAGGGATAAACAACCTAATCAAAATACATAACTATAAACAATGGATAGCATAATAACAATATGGCATGTATGATCCATGTTAAAAGTAAAACATGCTT
Organism: Solanum medicagineum; assembly: GCA_026153255.1. Classification (NCBI taxonomy): domain Eukaryota; kingdom Viridiplantae; phylum Streptophyta; class Magnoliopsida; order Solanales; family Solanaceae; genus Solanum; species Solanum medicagineum. Next base: position 79,957 of record JAPFFP010049473.1, read on the forward strand.
TGCAAATCACTAGTCTTACATAGAACATAAGATATAGGTATGGGAAGAGACCTCAACTGACATAGAATAAGACCAAGTGAACTACAACTTGAAATCGCAATGATTACCCCTCAGCAGTAAACAGGTGGTCTACTTGTCAAGGTAAACCATACTTCAAACTTACAGGAACATAACCCAATTTCATATGAAGTAACCTTTCTTACGGGAACATGACCCAATTTCGGAAAGGATATCTTTAGAAACTTCACCTTACGGGAACACGACCCAATTTTAGGAAGAACCTTAAGAGAAAGTGTAGTAAATGGATCCACTAGTAAAGCAAGGGTAAAACCTCTTCCCATGGTAGCACACAGTTCAAGGAAAGAGAGCACTCTCTCAAAA
>JAPFFP010049474.1:0-54741 GCA_026153255.1 Solanum medicagineum
ATATATATATATATATTTCAATTTTTTTTTAATAAACATTTCAAAATATATCACGATTCTGTGACTCAATTCTCATCTCAATTTTTTCACTTCATTCATATTGAATTACATTTACGGAAAAACATATATCAAATTAAGAGAATATATGTATGTTACTTGGACACTCTATGTATAATAATGCTTTAAAGACTTGACTTTGAATTGTTCTTGTCACAATTCAAAAAGAGGGTGTGACGACACTTGCCTAATCCACCAAGACAAGTAAACCCAATTAAATACATAATACTTAAAGTCCAAGAAGTACAATCTAATAAGATAAGATAAGTACTAGATAATCAAGTCTACAAATCATTCAAAGATTGGTGTCACATGCACAAATCTTTAAAATATATGGTATAGTAAAAAAGAACTACAAGTCTGAGTCTCAATTCTCAAATAGAACACAAGATATGCTGGAAAAAACTTTGAGAGTCTGCCAAAATAAACAAAGCTGCTACGTCTAGAATGTCCAGAAGTTTGGCCCATCAAAGAAGGAAGCTAACTCAGGTGAAACTGGGTTCACAATCTATATAGGAGTGTAGAAGCAAGAGTGAGTACCAAACAATAGGCACTCAGCAAGAAAATCTAAACACAAGTAAAGAGCGTTGAACACAATACGCCTTCCACACCAACCACACACCACTGAACTACACATCTGCACTCAGAAAAGTTTCAGCACAACAGTAACAATATATATGTATATACAGACTACTCAACAATTATCTATCACGACCTAAGCCTAGAGCCTAGATGTAACATGGAGAATGAGGAACCCGAAAGAACCTCAAACAATCCTCTTAGCATATGATTTACATATTGTTCATTAAGGAAGCAAAATAAGACAACAAGCAAGTAATAATAGAGTCTAAGGGAAGCGGGACTTGGAACTTCCATCTCATCATCAACGTAAAGAGAGAATAGAGGGAAATAAGGGACTAAGGGAAGTCTTTCATGATAACGTAGATATAATAGGAGTCAAGCTCAATACATGAAATCCATATCCAACAACACCTCTACTTTAGATGTAGCGGGGGCCAAGACATCTCCCGAGCTCACCCTCAAAGATAAGTATGCAAAAATATTAGGCAAGTCTAAGTAAAACATGAAAGTAAGATAGATATTGTCCCCAGAATCGAGGACTCACCCAAATCTAACTTCAAACGATCCGGCTAACCACGTGGAGGAGGATTAATATGAGCTCCGATCTCTACATAGTGAGATCATGTAGGCAAAAAATATGCGTTAGTACTTGGAATGTACTAAGTATGTGGGGCGCAATGCAACACTGACATAAGCTATAATATTTAGATGCATAATCATAAGCAAAAGATATAAAGCTCAATATGACATGTGTAATCAATGCTTGAGTTAAAACATGCAGGTAGATAATCAACTTGCATAACATAACATACTTATGTGGGAGGAGACCTTAACCGCCAACATATAAGAACAAGTGAGCTACTACTTGGAATCCCGATGTACACTCTACACCAAATAAAGGAGTGGTCTACTTGCCAAGGTAAACCAAACTGACCCCACGTAATGAGTAACTTGTCCTAGTTGGATCCACTAGTAAGCCCATTTAGGGAAATTATATAATCCTATGGCACATAGTTAAGAGACCAAGACTTTATATAAGGAACCCTTAATTCGAGCCCCCACCTTAAGACTCAATCAGTGCGAAGTTTAATCCCATGGAAAACTTGAAATAACCATAAATGTAATCATAGCATGAATGAATTGTAAAAACATGATAACTTGACATGAGTACCTCATTCACATACTTGACCCCCTACACATGGCGTATGCCTTATACTAGAGGGTAAAAACAACGCATAAACTTGACTCCTTTTAGTAGGCAACGCCTTTCACATGAGGATAGAGATTGTAACATGCTTGTCCCCTTTTAGTGAACTTTAGTTTGTACATGAGGTTAAATAGATATCATGCTTGCCCCCTCACATAACATTATTCACTCACAAGAGGGTAGGAATATAGAATAAGGGCTCAATATATTTCTTGCAAATCATAGAAAATTTTCATGAATTTAATATATGTTTGGGTGCCCATAATTACCATAAAATCACTTGTTTTGCAAATCATGCAATAATCTTTCATCATCATAAGAATCCTTGTCATGTAAATCTAGTCAAACATGATGGGTATATGAACACATGCTCAAAATCATGCAATTTAAGAGTGTAAAAAAAGAAAAAGTAGAATCAAATCATTTTAAAGTCATGCAAGCAACCCACCAACATTATATTATAGTACAACATATCCTAGTGCCTCAAAAGGCTCCCGCTCATTGCAGGGTGAAGGGGGGTCGGATGTACGCAATCTAACCCCTATATTTAAAAACATAAAGCGGCTGTTTCCAGATAATCCATGAGGAGCGTCGAAAGTTGCATTGACTAACTGCTACTTCACAAATGAAAAAAGCGTAGATAGTTTAAAGAGCCATTTTGCTTTATTCCATCATACTCCAAGGCCAAAAAAGAGTCAATCTTTGGCTCCATTCGAGATTGATGGAATCCCTCAATTTGGGTATCATGAAATCCATCTTAAAAGTTCACAATCTTTTATAGTTTCATAGTTCATATCATGTATAGATTTAATAGATTAAAATCAACTCATGGAATAAGCTTTCAATAGGTATTCATGCACAATCAACCAATACTTGATGAAATCAAACATAACTCATATATATAATCTATAATAGGAAGTACCCATGAAGAATTTAATCTTGAAATCATGAAATTTCATAAAAAGGGAGTATTTAGCTCCATGGGTGAAAGGACCGATGGATAAAGACCCACATAACTTAAACTTTTGAAATAGGTAGAGGAAACTTGATGAGACTTTGAGGACAACACTTGGGTCCTTGAACTCCAACAAAAGTTTTTGAAAATTTTGAGATTGAATAGAGGATTGATGAGGAATTGGGAGGATTTTAGGAGTGTTTATAAGAGATTTAGGGCATGGAATGATTGAAAAAGATGAAGGATTTCCATTTAAATGGGCATTGAGTTATTAGCAAAATGCCCTTGAGTGAAATGGAAAAATTAGAAAACTGATGAACTGGTCCATGCCCCAAGCATGACACGGACCTAAGGCGGATCATGAAATTCACCAGTTTGCACCTAGGGCACGACACGGCCTAGTCGCGTAGACACACTGCCTCGGCTCCCGTAGCGAAAAATTACTTTTTGCTATGGGTCATCTAAAAATCGAGGGTCACCCATTTCCTACATAATTTTGCCTCTTGAACAAGAGTGTGAAGTCGAATTTGCGAAACCATGCACGGATTTTGAGATATTCAAGAATTACACTATAGGGCATTTTCAAAGCACATGAGAGTTGTTGCAATATCTTTGCCTTAGGAGCATTCGTTCCCAAATGTAAAGAAAGCATATGTAAGAGGGGTGATTACGAAACTTTCAGCCCAATATGAATGCAATAAATGCAGTTAAACATCATTTTCAAAAAGTTTCAAACATATACATCAAAAGTCACCAAAATTTGTCACCATGAACATGTATGCATGCAAAAATAATTATATGAGGGCTGGAGCTTAGGACTTGAAATCATAGATAGGACTTAATTTTTTACATTCGGCTTAGTTAGAGGGAAAGAGGTACGGATATCGCTTCTTCATGTCCGCTTCGGCTTCCCAACTGACACTTTCCACTTGGTGATTCCTCCAAAGGACTTTGACGGATGCCACATCTTTGTTCCTTAACCTTTCCACTTTCCTATCCAATATTTCCACCGGGACCTCCTCATATGTCAAGTTATCCCCCACAACACCCACAACCTTTAAGGGTATTATAACACTTGGGTCACCAACAAACTTCCTCAACATAGACACATGGAAGACCGGATGTACTATACTCATATCCGTAGGCAACTTAAATTCATGGTCAACCTTAGCAATTCTCCTCAAAATTCTATAGGGTCCCACAAAACTTGGGCTTAATTTCTCTTTCTTTCCAAATCGAACCACACCCTTCCTGGGCGAGACCTTCAAATATATCCAATCATCAAAAATTAAACTCAAGGTCTCTCCTTCTCACATTATAGTAGGACTTTTGTATACTTTGAGCCTTTTTCAGTCTCTCTCTTATCAACCTCACTTCTCCAAAGCTTCCATAACCAAATCCGGGCCTAACAAAGACATTTCCCTATATCTAACCACCTAACAAGGGATCTACAACACCTATCATATAAAACTTTAAAAGGAGCCATGCCAATACTAGAGTGTAGCTACTGTTGTACGCAAACTCAATGAGTGGAAGATGTTCATCCTAACTAACTTTGAACTCTAAAATACAAGCCCTAAGCATATCTCCAAGAATTTGAATTGTCCTTTCGGCTTGGCCATCCGTTTGAGGGTGAAAACCTGTGCTAAGCTTTACCTTGGTACCAAGACCTTTTTGGATGGATCTCCAAAAATGCAAAGTGAGTTGAGCACCACGATCGAAAATAATAGACAATGGTACTCTATGCAACTTAACCAACTCATGAATATATAGCTAGGCATAGTCCTCGACACCATAAGCTGTTTTAATCGGCATAAAGTGAGCCGACTTTGTCATTCTATCAATGATAACCCAAATAGAATCAAAGTACTTTCTAGTTTTTGGCAAACCAATCAAAAAATACATGTTAATCTCTTCCCACTTCCAAGTAGGAATTTCTATGCTTGGGCTAGGCCACATGACCTTTGATGTTCGACTTTCACTTGTTAGTGATTATGACAACCAACTACAAACATAGCAATGTCTCTTTTCATGCCACCCCTCAATACACCTCCCTCAAGTCTTTATGCATTTTTGTGGAATAGGGGTGAATACAGTAGGACGAATTATGTGCCTCCTTCAAAATCAACTCCCTCAAGCCATCAACATTAGGTACACATAGTCTACCTTGGCACCTAAGGACACCATCTCCCCTTTGGGAGAAAAAATCTACTTTACCATCCTTCACCAAAGCTTTCAATTCTAGTAATGCAATGTCAAGGTCTTGTTTGGACTTGACCTCTTCAATCAAAGAAGATTTGGAACCATCAACAACCACCACACCACCATTTTCAACTTCATTCAACCTAACTCCCAACCTAGGTAACGCGTGAACTTCTCTAGCCACCTCCTTATTGCCATCATAAATATGAGCTACACTCCCAATGGACACTATACTTAGAGCATCAACCACAACATTGGCTTTTTTTGGATGATAGTGTACACTTATGTCATAATCCTTAAGGAGTTCTAACCACCTTCTTTGTCTCAAATTAAGATCTCTTTGTGTGAATACATATTGGGTACTCTTGTGATCGGTGAATACATCTACATGAAACCCATACAAATAATGACACCATAGCTTCAAAACAAATACCATAGCCGCTAATTCAAGATCATGGGTGGGATAATTACGCTCATGCACCTTTAGTTGCCGAGAAGCATAAGTTATAACCTTGCTAGTTTTCATCAATACACACCCCAAACCAATCCTTCTAGCCCTTTCGGTAAAGCCAAATTAGGAGCCAAGATAAGCTTGTCTTTCAATGTTTGAAAACTTCTTTCAGATTCATCGGTCCAATCAAATTTTGCCTTTTTTTGTATTAATTTTACCATAAGAGAAGCAATTGAAGAGAAACCATTCACCAACCTTAGGTAGTACCCCACCAAGCCTAAGAAATTTCTAATATCTATTAGAGTCAAGGGCTTAGGCCAATTTCTTATAACTTCCATCTTCTTAGGGTCCACTTTAATTCCGTCACCTGACACCACATGTCCTAGGAATGGAACCTCCTTCAACCAAAATTTGCATGTATCAAATTTTGCAGACAGCTCTCATCCCTCAAAATTTGTAACCCCACCCTCAAATGATTCACATGCTCTTCTTCACTTCGGGAATAAATCAATATGACATCTATGAAGACTATCACAAACATGTCAAGGTAGGGTTTAAAAACCCTACTCATAAGCTCCATAAATACCGGTAGTGCATTAGTTAAACCAAGTGACATCACGACAAATTCAATTCAAAATGCCTATACCTAGTCTGAAAAGCTATCTTGAAAATATCACACTCCCTCACCCTCACTTGGTGGTATCCGCATCAAGGATCAGTCTTAAAAAAGTGACTAGCCCCTTATAGTCGATCAAATAGGTCATCTATCCTTGGTAGAGGATACTTTTTCTTTATAGTGACCTTGTTAAGTTGTCGGTACTCGATGCACATTCTAAGTGAGTCATCTTTCTTTCTTACAAATAACACCGGTGCACCCCAAAGTGACTTGCTAGGCCTTATGAAACCTTTCTCCAATAAATCTTTCAAGCGGTCCTTCAACTCCTTTAACTTCGCTGGGGCCATATGGTAAGGGGGAATGAAAATAAGTTGTGTATTAGGAAGGAGGTTCGAGAGGAACACCGGGAAGCTCATCGGGAAAGACATCAAGAAATTCATTGACCCTTGGAACCGACTCGATAGAAGGGACTTTAGACTCAATATCCCTAACCCTCACAAGATGGCAAATGCAACCCTTAGAAATTAATTTCCAGGCCTCAAGACAAGAGATGAACCTACCCTTAACCACCGAATTATGACCTTCTCACTCAAGAATAGGCTCATTAGGAAAGTGGAACCTAACTTTATGAGTTCTACAATCAATGAAAGCATGATATGCATGTAACCAATCCATCCCAAGAATAATGTCAAAATCCATCATGTCAAGTTCAACAAAATCACAAGGCAAGACTTTATGCAATATAGAAATGGGACAATCTCTATAGACACTTCTAGCAATAATAGACTTACCAACAGGGGTAGACACCTCATAGGGTTCACACAACAATTTGGATCACACATGAAGCTTATTGGCAATAAAAGAGTAATGAAGAAAATTGTGGCTCCTAGATCTAATAAACCATACACATGATAATCAAAACCTTTAACATACCGGTAACAACATCGGGCACCTCATCCGCTCTTTGCTTTCCTTGGAGAGCATAAAACCGATTATGTCATGGAGCACCCCCTTGTTGGCCTCCCTGCCTTTTGACCTAGATGATCACCTTGGCCATGAGGACAATTATCCTTACCCTTGTTTTGAGCATAGGGGCAATCAACAATCTTGTGGCCTACTTTTCCACACCCATAGCAAGCATTAGAATCCCTCAGGCATGGGCCACCATGATTTCTTCCACACTTTTGGCACCATGGGAGAGTCATCCCACCATTAACACCTTGAAATCTATGGCTAGGCACCCCATCATTAGCAAACCTTTTGTTTGGAGCATTAGAAGACCCTTGACCTTAGAATTTGTGATCTTGTTGGAAATGACCACCCTTACCACCTTGAAAGCCACCATCAAACTGAGCCCTCTTGGACTCCCCACTCCTCGTAGGTCATGAGCTAAGACAAGTCCATATCACTCACAAGCATAGCTGTACAACATTCTTCATTCACCAAGTCGGACATCCCCGTCACAAACTTGTTGATTCTTGCCCTGTAATTGGCAACCAAGTGAGGAGCATACATTGAGAGCTTGTTGAATTTGAGGGAAGAACCGATTGCGGAAGGCGACCCTCAATTCCTCCAATGGGATGGGATGATTGTTCCCTCTCTCAAGTTTCCATTGAGTGAACCAAATTTGTGCAACCCCCTTGAGCTGGTAGGCCACAAGTTTTGCCTTATCCTTTGGACTCACCCCTATAATAGCAATCACCTTATATATCTCATCAATGAACTCTTGGGGATCTTCCTCCATTTTGGAACAATGAAATTCTGGAGGGTTCATCCTTACAAAGTCCCTCACTTTTGAGGCCGAAGTAGGAGCACGAGGATCTTGGGACCTTGGTTCAATTTGTTAGTCACGGCATGTGCCAACATGGTAATGGCATTCTGGAATTCGACATGTGTACCTCCTCCTTCTTGGGGAGCTTGGGGAGCCAGATGAGCCGGTTAATCCTCGGGTGTATGGGCACTCCGTTGTCTTCCTCTTGGTTGTGGCATGATCCAAAAGAGAAAAAGAGCACTTGTTAGGAGAGGAAACCTTATCTTTAAACCTAGAGCACGACATAGACCACAAAGAAGTGAACAATTTCCTAAAATGCCTTATAGCCTCCTATTCATAGTTGTTGCACGCTTCACAACCATGATCAAGACTCTACTTGATGTGGTGCGTTGGATTTCTGAGGACCATTAACAACCTAGTGCTTTCATATCAAGATTTTCACAACCCAAGCCTAGTTCCTAGATGTGACACGGCACATGGGGAACTCAAAGGAACCCAAACAAGCATCTTAGCATATCATTTAAGCATCCTTAGTTACGGAAGAAAAATAAGACAACAAGCAAGTAATAATAGAGTCTAAAGGAAGCGGGGCTTGGGACTTCCATCTCATCATCAACATAAAGAGAGAATAGATGGAAATAAAGGACTAAGGGAAGTCTTTCATAATAACGTACAGATAATAGAAATCAAGCTGAATACATAAAATCCATATCCAACAACACCGCTACTTTAGATGGAGCGGGGGCCAAGACATCTCCTGGGCTCACACTCAAAGATAAGTATCCAAAAATATTACACAAGTCTTAAAAAGCATTAAAGTAAGATAGATATTATTCTCGGAATTGAGGATTCACCCAAAGCTAACTTCAATGATCTAGCTAGGCATATGGAGGAGGATTAATAGGAGCTCCGGTCCCTAAATAGTGAGCCATGTAGGCAAAAAATATGCGTTAGTACTTGGAATGTACTAAGTATGCAGGATGCAATGCAACAACGACATAAGCCATAATATTCCAGATGCATAATCATAAGCAATAAATATTAGCTCAATATGATATGGGTAACCAATGCTTGAGTTAAGACATGCATGTCAATAATCAACTTGCATAACATAACATACTTATGTGAGAGGAGACCTTAACCTACATATAAGACCAAGCGAGCTGCTTCTTGGAATCTCGATGTTCACTCCACAGCAATTAAAGGAGTGGTCTACTTGCCAAGGTAAACCTAACTTGACCCCACGTAGTGGAAAACTTGTTCTAGTTGGATCCACTAGTAAGTCCAATTGGGGAAATAATATAATCCTATGGTGGTACATAGTTAAGAGACCAAGACTTTATATAAGGGCCCGTTGATTTGAGCCCCCACCTTCGGCCTTAATCATTGCTAAGTCTAATCCCACGGGATACTTATAATAGCCATAAATGTAATATAGCATGAATGACTTGTAAAAACATGATAACTTGGCATGAGTAGCTCATTTACATACTTGACCCTACACGTGGCGTATGCCTTATACTTGAGCATAAAAACAATGCATAGACTCGACCCCTCCTAGTAGGCATCACATTTCACATGAGGGTAGAGATTGCAACATGCTTTTCCCCTTCTAATGAGCTTTAGTTTGTACATGGCGGTAAATAGATATCATGCTTGCAACCTCACATAGACAGTATTCACTCCCAAGAGGGTAGGAATATATAATAAGGGCTCAACATATTTATTGCAAATCATAGAAATTTTTCATGAACTTAATACATGCTTGGAAACCCATAATTACCATAAAAGCACTTGTCTTGCAAATCATGCAATAATCTTTCATCATCATAAGAATCGTTGTCATGTAAATTTAGTCAAACATGGTGGGTATATGAACACATGCTCAAAATTATGCAATTTAAGAGTGTAAGACAAGAAACAGTAGAATCAAATCATTTTAAAATCATGCGAAGCAACCCACCAACATTGTACTAAAACCCTTAATTTAGGTATCATGAAATCCATCTTAAAAGTTCACAATCTTTAATAGTTTTTATAGTTCATATCATGCATAACATCAATAGATAAAAATCAATTTATGAAATAAGCTTTCAACATGCATAATCAACCAATACTTGATGAAATCAAACATAACTTATATATATAATGTATAATAGGAAGTACCCATGAAGAATTTAATCTTGAAATCATGAAATTTCATAAAAAGAGAGAGTTGGGCTCCATGGGTGAAAGGGCCCATTGATAAAGACCCACATACCTTAAACTCTTGAAATAGGTAGAGGAAACTTGATTAGACTTTGAGGAGCACACTTGTTTCTTGAACTCCAACAGAAGTTCTTGAAAATCTTGAGATTGAATGGAGGACTTGATGATAAATTGGGAGGATTTCTTTGGAGTGTTTATGAGAGATTTAAGGCATGGAATGATTGAAAAGATGAAGGATTCCCATTTAAATGGGCATTAGATTATTACCCAAATGCCTTTGAGCGAATGGAAAAACTAGAAAACTGCTGAATTGGTCCGTGTACCAGGCTCGACGCGGACCTAAGCCGGACCATGAAATTCACCAGTTCGTGCCTAGGGTGCGACGTGGCTTGGTTAGGTTGGCACACTGCCTAGGATCTTGTAGCGAAAAATTGTTTTTCGCTACAAGTCATCTAAAAATCGAGGGCCACCCTTTTTCCTACACAATTTCGTCCCCCTAAATAAGAATATGAAGTTAGATTTTCAAAATCATGTATCGATTTTGAGATATTCAAGAATTATGTTATAGGATATTTCTGAAGCACATGAGAGGTATTACATTGTCCCCAACAATTCACATAAGGTATGAATCAAATATACAATAATGTCTCAATATATATCTCAATTATACAATAGATATCTCATAGTAAATCTCATATACTCAACAGGTATAGTCCAGACACAATCATCTCATAGTCAAATTTCAATAACTAAAACAAGTCCCATTCACAAGGTAGAATGATATGATATGTAATGAAATGTTATGAAATGAATTAATGCAATGTCAAGTAATCATGATGCATGTCTGTCCTACGATGCACATCCATTGATATCATTAGTTCAAAACTCATAGGGGACATATCTGTCCATATACCTGCCTCGGCTTATGAGACATGTTCCGTATATAATTAATGTCTCATGCCTCGGATCGTATGGCCCATTTCCTATTTCATAGCAGTGTCATATGCCACGGCCATGTGGCATGTTTCCTATTTCATTTCAATGTCACATTTCACGGCCGTGTGGCCCATTCCCTATTTCATTTCAGTGTTATATCATTGGAACTTAGTCAAAAATGCACATCAAGAACATATTCATATGATACAATAACAAAGAATTCATGCAAACACCCACATTACACTATATACACTAATCCAAGTCAAATGTCACAATATACAAGGTATGATGATTGATTTGTTCCAAGCTTATAGTCAATTCTCTAACTCACAAGTGAAACTCAACAACAATGTCTCCAATGCCTGCTACAATCAACATGATAGGATCCACAATCCACACTCTTATATCACAAGGGATTCTCAATGTCAGAACACAAGTCAATAACTATCAATCTCTAACCTTCACTTTCACATGATAAAGGAATTTCACAATTTTATCAAATTCTCACGATTTACCAAGTTCAACTTGATCACTAACAATTACCCAATTATCATATCTACAAGCAAAGGAAGCATAATGTTCAAGTAAGCTTAACAAGGTTTAGGAATCAACTTGCCTCAATCAATAGCCAAATCAAGCAAATGCCAGAGCTTTTCCTCTCAAATTCACACCCAAAATGTTAGTCTAATCAAATACAGATTCACAATCTCAATATGAAGCCAATAACACTAAAATCAAGCAATTCGGATAAAAAGGGTAAAATGGTCCAAAGGTTTCATACCAAAGAAGGTTCCCTAGATCTGAAAATTATTACATAAAAATATTCTCCAAGTAATAAGGAATTCAATAGTGAATATCATTTCAAAAATGGAGTTAAAATGAACTCCCCATCGCCATATTTCAATCAAAAATCAAATCAGAAAACCCCAATTTCTCAAATTAAAATCCCCAATTTTTATATTAAAATCACAAATTAATCAATGAAAATCAGAGATATAGGTTAAAATTACATTACCCAAAGGCCTTGACTTGAAAATCCTTGAAGAATCTCTCAAAATCTGAGCTTAGAATATTAAAATTAGTGAAAAAATGATGAAATCCGTCACTCAAAATATAAAAGACTATTTCAGGTAAAAACAATTCCGTGAATGTAGACAGAGATCTGCGAATGAGGAGCTCTACTACTCCAACACCACCGTGAATGTAGGTGGGGACCCACGAATGTAGAGGTCACCAGCAATAACCCTCCATGAACACCGATCCCTATTCCGTGAATGCAGAGGGTAAATTGGTTGCATCAGATTTCAAAAAAATCAACTATTTCAAGAACCCGGAACGGACCGCTGGGGTTTATTCGGAACCCGATAAACACAAAGTAGACAAGTGATTCTATCAAAAATGACGCTTTGAACTCAATGGAACTATCAAAATTCGATTTTGAGGTCCCTTTGATCTGGAACCCAATAAAACTCATTAAAACTAGTAAGAAACTCAAGTACCCAAAATAAACTCGAAAATTCTAAAAATTATATTTTTAATATTAGTTACACCATCTAAAACCACTGGAACTATTGAAATTTCGATTGGAGCTTCCGAACTCTAAATGTTGACCAAAATGATGATTCGATTTCAACTGAAAAATTCAACTTTGGATCCAAAATCTTTGTTCTAACTCAAAAGTTAGTTCTGTTAGTACTCCTTGATCAGATTCTGCATTCTAGAGCTAATTAAATAAATAGAATCGCATTTTGACAACCGAAATTCAAGATGACCTCAAAACTCAAAATTTTAAACTATGAGCCTTTGAGAACTCTTTTTTTTTTTAGCAAGAATCCAACTTTTCACAAGATTTCCGTAATCCAACTTTTTAACTCATCCATGAATGAATTGAAGCAGCTTTCATGAAGGGAAACATATTAATTTAGCTAGATATAGTAAAAATGGCCTTCAGGGTCATTACAGTTCTCCCTTTAAATTATTTTCCAAATTTCAAGCTATAGTCAAGTTGCTAACATGGTGGTTAACTTTTCAATTATTCCATCAACCTAGACTAAATTCCACGGTCTCCTGAAATACACAAAATATTAAAATAAATTCTAAGATCATGTGATAGATATATAAATTAAAATTCTATTTAGTTTTGGGTTAGAAATATCTCTTTGAATATTTTTAAATATAAATTTTTAATTTTTTTATTAATTAAGATAGTAAATATATAATACTTTATTCTAATTTCAAATGAAATCTAAAAAAATACTAATAAGAAAAGTACAATAGGATATATATATGTATATAGACACACACACACATACAGAGAGAGAGATAGTTTCTGTTGTTACTCATATGATAGTAAGCATTTTTTTACTAATTAATGACTAAAATAAACGCTCCGATAATTTCGCGATTTTAAACCCAGCTACCCTGTTATGCAATCTACTACTTTCACCCGCCAGCCGGTGGCAATGGCCTCTTCTTCATCCGGTCAACCCCCTACTGAGGTTGATCACCACAAACCCCCTAAGCCCAAATATGCGGATGTACTCAAACATCCACAACCTGCCATCAAGTCGATACCTGCGAAGCCTATTGAATACCTCCATGGTGAGCCACATGTGATAAAGGAGGAGGAGGAGATAAACCAAATGATCATCAATGAAAATTTGCAGTTTGCGGTAATTGGAAAAGTCTCCTACGGGTGGCATGATATTCAAGATCTAAGGAGAATCATCCCTAAGCATTGTGAATTGAAAGGAGAGTGTAATATTAGGGTATTGAGTAGTAGACATATTTTAATATGGACTTCCTGTCACATTCCAAGCCTAGGGCCTAGACATGACACAGCGAATGGGGAATCCGAAGGAACCCCAATCAAGCCTCTTAACTTGTCATTACACATCCTTCGTCGCGGAAGCATATAAAAGGCATAAAGTAAGCAAAAGGAACAAAGGGCGAAGGGATAGCTTGTCAAAACATCAACATCAAGGACAAGGAGTCATAGCTCATATCATAAATACACAACTCGTCCAACAAATACCTCTAAATACATAGATAGAGCAGGGGTCAAGACAAAGCTACTGGGTTCACCCTCATAGTCAATAGAATATAAGATAGTGTCTCAAGACATAGAAAATAGCAATATAGACTAAGGTCCCCGAAATGGAGGAATCACCAACAAACTTGGAATAGCACCGACTAGCCATGTGGAGGAGGAGGATGATCAACTTGAGCACCGGTTCCTACATGGTGATATCATGTAGGTAAGAGTATGCGTTAGTATATTTGAATGTACTAAGCATGTAGGATGCAATGCAACAAGAATTAGATATCATAGTCAAATTGCACAATATTAAGCAATAGACATAATATACAATATTCCATGTATAATCAATACTTAAGTAAAACATGCTTAAGTAACTCATGCTTGTATAGGATATCATATGTGAAGAAATGACCAAGCTAGATTTCCAAATGTACAACCCTTTGGTAGGTTAGTGATGATGCCACCCCATCACTTAGGTGGATGAGTACTAACCCTTATCTAGGTTGATGATAATGCCACCCCATCACCAAGGGAGATTATTACTAATCCTCATCTAGGTTGATAGGTACTAACCCCCATCTAGGTTAGTGATGATGTCCGACATTTCATCAAACACTTGGTGGGTGTGAAATTGTAGTATAAGACCATGCAATTTAGAGATGAAATATGCAAGTAAATCCATTGTAAAATCATCAATCACTATCTTGCAACACCCGCAAGGCATTCACATCAAAACCCCTCATCAAAACTTACAATAGATCCAAGATATATAGCTCACAACATAACAAAACAGTCACAACTTTACATAGCTTTAACATAGTTCATAGACATGTTCATACTAGTAAATCCATTTGAAAAATCAACTTTAAATCATATAATCTAGTAAAAGGAAGATTGGGTATCATAGGTGAAAGGAACCCATGAAAGAAACCCATATATCTTAGGTCTAGAGTTGCCTGGAATTGAGATTGGGAAGAATGGAGGCTTGGAAATGATCTTTGAATCCAGTCTTGTTCTTGGGTTTCCTTGAAATTGAATTGAGGCTTGATGGATGCTTTTGAGAGAATATAGAGTGTATTTGATATGATAATAATGAGTTTGGTCCTTTTGAAATATTGTTTAGGTCTTTTAGGAAGGTTAAGATTGCATTGGAAGTCTAAAAAGGGCATTAGAGTAATTAAAATTTACATACATGCCATAAGTGAACGGATGAAAAAATTGGTAAAGTGTCTTCTCACTGGAGACTTTACTGGATGTGTGGCACTCCATGGGTCGTGTGGAGTGCCCGTGCAAAGTGCCTTTGTGAAAAAAATGGAAGTTGGGAAACTTGGAAAAAATTGACGTCTCATCACTTTGACGGACCGCTTCACCGACTATATGGTGTTACATGGACCGTGTACTGGTCCTTCCCACCTCACTTAGACAAAACTATGTTGTAGGAAACCACAGATCCAAGTTCCACGGGCCATCCAACTCCACACGACCCGTCAACAGTGCCCGTGGCACCACCCTTAGCCATATTTTCCCCAATTTTCAACAAGCTCCCTTTGGCACACCTTGTGGCCATCCCCAAGGTCAGTGGTGAGCCACACGGCCTATACCACTTGCCGTACCACCTTTCTTATTGCCAAAAATGGAATTTTCCAACCCCAGCTACCCCAAACGGCCCGTCAAAGGCCACACTGGCTGTCCAACAGTCCGTGTGACAACACTGTACGGGAGGGCCTCACGAAAACGATCATAACTCCTTCATCCTACCTTAGAATGAGGTTAAAACAAAGTGCATTGCAAAACTAACTCAGAGGTACTTTCTTTGACATGTTGTGGGCCTCCCAGTTCCAAATGTGCTAAGAGTTATGCTAGTTTAAGGTTGAATCTTGAATGAAACAACACCCAAAACTCAACTTGGAGGTAAGTCTTGAACTCGTTTAGGTACTAGGAGTCTCCCATGAATCTAGTATACCTCAACCTAACTAAATGATGCCTGAAACATGGATATACAAGAGCATAAAGTTACGAGGTGTCACACTTTCAATATGGAGGACTATGTTAATCTCCTCTCTAAACTTGCTTACCACATTTTGCATAACAATTGGACCTACACCATGAGAACGCCGAAATGGGATCCATTGTTTAACCCAGAGGAGGAGCCTACTACTTCTATTTCATAGATCTCGTTCCAAGCATTACCACCAAATTATTTTGGAAAAGAAATAGTCTTTTCACTTGCTTCGGCTGTGGGAAAGCCCCGTTAGGTAGATCTGGCCACCAAGAACCAGACAATGCCCAATTGTGCCCAGTAGAAGTTGACCTAATGAGTGATTCCCCAAAATGTATTAATGTGGGTGTCAGGAAGAAAACTAGAGAGGTGATTGAGAAATGGGTCAACATTAACTACGACTATGTTCCCGAATATTGTAAGAACTGCAAGATACAAGGTCGTAATAAGAAGCAGTGTTATGTATTGCATCTGAAGTTATATCCGAAATCAGAAGACCAAGAAAAAGTCAAAGTGGAGAGGGATAACAAACAGGAAGAAAATAGGAAAGGGGAGAAAGAGAAAGCAAAGGAACAAGCCAATCATCAAAAAAAGACAAAGGGAAAGCACAAAGGTGGCCATGAAGTGAAGATGAAGAAGATATTGAATAAAAGAGGGGTTTTGAAGCAGGACAACAGGGGAATATAGACTAATAATAAATTTAATGCCCTAAAGGATCAGGACAAGGAGGAAAAATGAGAGGAGCAACACACAGAGAGGGATAAGCCAAAGGACAATACAGATAAAGTGTTGACAACTAAAGAATGAGTTACTCAAAAATTTCAACATGCAGGAGAGGGGAGCATACCAATAAGGATCCAAAAAGGAGTGATACTAATAACACCAATGGGGAGCAACAGGACAAACATGATCCCCTCAGCAGGGAGCAAATAACCCGAAGGATATTGGAAGTTCTAATATAGTGGGGGATAAGGAGGGCTCAAAACCCAGTCAATAATTGAGCAATGAGGATGACAACAGTGTCAAACTGATCAACATTTTAGTTGGTGAAGTGTCGGAGGATGAGGGTCGTCATAGGATTCCTGTGGAAGACGTAAATGCAAATGAAGAGGTTGAGGTGATAGCTGAAAAGATAGACCATGTTGCCATAGAGGGAGACTTATACCTTCGACAGGTAGATGTGCTTAAAATTGGAGTTAACAAAAATCAAGTCATTATTCCCTTACAGGTGAAGACAAGGAGCAGTAAGGAAAAAGGGGGACATAGTGACCAATGATAGACAAACTACTATTTTGGAATATCCTGTCTGTTAGAACTCAAAAAGCCTTTGACAGGCTGGTTGATCTCTATAACAGATGTAGATACTCATTCATTAGCCTTATGGAACCTTGCCAAGAGGCCTCAGAAATGAATCAATACGCAAGGAAGCTAAGGTTTGATAATATGTACTGTAGTTCCTCTTCCAAAATATGGATTTTTTTGTCAGATCTTTGGATTTGTTGAATGTAGAGGATTCTAGTCAACAGGCTACAATGGCCTTCAACTTTAATTGAAATCTCTTTAAGGTCAGAGTGGTTTATGTTAGATGTAGTGTGATGGAGAGGCTTGAACTATGGGAAGCTTTTAAGGGTGTGGCTGATTGCAATACAGACCCTTGGGTTGTGGGTGCGAACTTAAATGCTATTATTTCGGCAGAGGAAAAGATTGGAGGCCAACCTTTCTCATCTTTTGACTCATGGGACTTTTCCAACTGCATTGGTTATTGTGCCTTATCAGAAATTAGGACTCTGAGCAGCCAATTTACCTAGTGGAATGGTAGAATTGAAGAAGATTGTATATTTGAAAGACTATATAGGATCCTTGTCAATCAGGAGTTTGCTAGCATACTTCCTTCCTCAGAAGTGCACCACTTTATAAGGCAAAGATCGGATCATGCCCCCTTACATGTGGTTTGCAATTCTCAAGAACTGGTAGCCAGGAAACCCTTCAGATACCTGAAGTACTGAACTAAACATACTTAGCTTAAGAATGTGGTTAAGGATAATTGGGTAGGGAATTTTGTGGGTGACCCCTTTGCTTAGTTCCATGGGAAGCTCAAAAGAGTTAAAAGGGCACTGACATTGTGGAACAAAGACACTTTTTGGAACATTTTTCAAAAAGTAGCAATTGTAGAGGATGAAGTGAAAACTAAAGAGGTACAATTTAAGATTAATCCCACCACAGAGGATAGGGAAGAGTTGAATAGAACTAATGCTGAGTTAAAAAAGTTCTGGCATATTGAAGAGGAATACTGGAAAGAAAAGTCAGGAAGGAAGTGGTTTGTAAATGGGGATAGGAACACCTAATATTTTCATGGCTATGTCAATGGGAGCAGGATGAACCTACGAATTGATGAAATTGCCACTAATGAAGGGGATATTATTAACACAGAGGAGAACATTAGTGTAGTAGAGGCAGTCAACTATTTTGAGAGGCAATTTACAGAGGATACAATAGTAGATGATTTTGAGGCGCTTAATTGTATCCCTAACTTGATTTCGGAAGGTGAGAATGAAGCCATTATCAAAATGCCCAGCAAGGAGGAAATTAAAAGGGTTGTTTTTGAACTTAATGGGGACAGTGCAGGGGGACTATATAGGTTCACTGACAGCTTTTTCCAACATTGCTAGGAGATTTTGGGTGGTGATATTGAAAGGATGGTAAGGGCCTTCTTTGTGAAGCCGAGCTCCTGAGATTTATCACCCACACTGACCTAGTCATAATCCCAAAGAAGGATAGGGTCAAAAATTTAGAAGCTCTAGGACCTATTAATCTATGCAATTTTGACAGTAAGATCTTCTCCAGACTAATTATGAAAAGAATGTCTGCTGTGCTTCCTAAGATCATATCAAAGAATCACTCTAGGTTTGTAAAGGGGAGGAGTAATGCACTCTACTAGGTCAAGAAATTATTAGGGACATTGGGAAAAGGGCAAAGAATCATAATGTTATTGTTAAACTGGATATGGCCAAGACTTATGATAGGGTCTCTTGGGTCTTTATTAGTAAGGTTCTGAGGAGGTTTGGTTTTCTGAGATCTTGATTGATCTAATTTGGAGACTTCTTAGTAATAGTTGGTACTCAGTCCATATCAATGGACAACCACATGGGTTCTTCCACTCTTCTAGAGGGGTCAAACAGGGGGATCCCCTATCTCTGTCTTTGTTTATTATAGCTTCTGAAGTACTCTCTAGAAACCTCAACAACCAGTTTCTGGATGAGAAGCTTGTAGGGTATGGTATGCCTAAGTGGAGTTTACCAATTAACCACATAGCCTATGCAGATAATACTATTTTGTTTGGATCTGGGGACAGATACTCAGTAACTCAAATGATGAAAGTCATAGGGGAATATGAGAAGGTGTTTGGATAAATGGTTAATAAGGAGAAAAACTATTTCTATGTTCATGAAAAAAGCCTTCTTATAATCACTATCAGACTGAGGAAGCTGACTGGGTTGAGAATTAGTAATTTTCCTTTCAAGCATTTGGGTTGTCTTGTGTTTTATGAAATAAGGAAAATCTCCTACTTTGAAGGATTAATTAGCAAAATCTTTAAAGGGTAAGAAACTGGCAAAACAGATTTATGAGCTATGGAGGAAAACAAATTCTCATCAATAGTGTGCTCACTTCCATCCTAACGTACCTCCTATCATTAATGAAACCTCCTAGAAAAGTTTTAGGGCAACTATACAAATATTTGGGTCATTTTTTTGGAGTAAGATGGGTCGAGAGAAGTTAAAACATTGGTTCAAATGGGAAGATCTCTGCTATCCATTAGATAAGGGGGGCTTTTGTTTCAAATCTATTCATGATATAAGCAAAGCATTATATGCTAATCTATGGTGGAGGTTTAGAACAGTTGTGGACTCCATGTGAGGCTCCTACATGTGGAATAAATACTGCAAGAAGAATCACCCTAAAATTACTATTGGGAAAGGTGGCTCCCCAATTTTGAAGAAAATTATTGATATTAGGGATGAGGTGGAACATGAAATATGGTGGCAGATTAAAAAGGGTAATATGAGCTTTTGGTTTGACAACTGGACTAGTGGGGGCCTTATACTTTCTTGATGATCATGGAAATGATGAGGAAATTAAAGTAGGGGACTTGATGAGGGAAGAAGTGTGGAATAGGGAGAAGCTCAGAGAACTGCTTGATGAATAGGTGACTGCCCATTTCTCTGAGAACATTAATCCCAAGATTCAGGAGAGGGCTGATGCTACATGGTGGATGCCATAGTCTAGTGGTCTGTGCACCACCAACACTACTTTTTAGCACTTGAGAAGGAGTAAGCCTACAATTTGGTGGATGAAGAACATTTGGATTAAAGGGGTTCCTTTTAAAATAAGCTTTTTTCTAATGGAGAGTGTGGAAAAGGAAGATTGCAACTGAGGACAAGCTAAAGAGAATGAAGACCTCCTTGGCTTCAAAATGTTACTGTTGTGATGATGGAGGGAAGGAAACTATGACTCATTTATTCCTAACAACCCCATAGCCTTAAAACTATAGAGGCAGTTTGCTTCTTTTATAGGTATAGTCATGGAGGAAACCCACCTTCAAATGCAAATCACTAACTGGTGGAATGTTTAGATAGTGGAGAGGCTACAACCTATTCTAAAGGTAGTACCTCTGATAATTATGTGGATCCTATGGAGAAGCAGAAACAATATGAGGCATGGCGAGGAGACGAACTATGGCTCGATGCTATATCAGTGTAATCAACTAATAGCATATGTGGCTAATATCAGATACCCATGGGTGGAGAACACTGGGAAGGTTTGCTATAGACTCTGGAAAAGTATAGACCTAAATTGTTCCATCTTCCAGTCAAATGGAACACCCCACATACACCAACTTAAAGGCAATACAGGTAGGGCATGCAGGCGAAACCCAGGGGATAGTGCCTATGCCTTCTTCCTGAGAGAACACCAAGGCAATCTAAGATATGCTTAAGTAGGAGAAATAGGTCACAGATCCAGTATACAAGCAGAGGCTTTTGCTATGATGCAGTGTTTGAGATACTGCAAAACTAATCATCTCTCTATATCCCTGGAAACTGGCTCTTTAGGGCTGCAGAGGCTGCAGAGGATGATTAGTGGGGAGTAGAATATACCATGGGAAATTAGGGAGCTCATTGAAGAAATAAGGACAACCAGACAAATGATGCAAACAGAAACACCTTGAAAATGTGCCTCAGAAATGTCCATAATCGTAATTTCCATATATTTCAAAATTCATGCGTGATATAGAAAATCCAACTTCCTATTCTTGATCAGGGGAAAAAATTGAGTGGGAGGTGGGTGTAACCCAGATTTTAAAAGGTTTGTAGTGAAAAATGATTTTTGCCAAATTTGTAATTTTCAGAAACTATTCACGACGGCTCCGCGATGCGGACCTATCGTGGAATAGTGTTGTGACTTCCTTAATTTTTCAGTCTCAGCCAAACACATTGGGATCTTGGCCCTTTGCCCTTTTATGCATAAAAACACCTATACTTAACCATTTTTCAACTCTATATCACTCAAGACACTCTTAAAACCATCTCTAACACTTAATCGAATATTTCACCCAAATACTAGTGTCTCAAGCTTAATTCCAGATCTCAAGAATTTCATTCAAACTTCAAGTTCTCACTCAAATCTACATCAAGGAAATTCCCAAATTTGAGGTATGTGGGTTTCAACCATTGGGTCCTTTCATCCATGGTGCCCAACCTTCCTTTTTATGAAAATAGCCTATTTTCAAGTTGTATTACTTATGGGAATTAGTTATTATGAGTTATGACTACAAATTATGTTGGGGTTTTATGAAATGATGATTAGAAACACATGTCTACCTATTTCAAGCTTATACTATGAGATGGTTTATTTATTGTGACTATGCAAGTTTTGAGCTATGAAATTATAATCTATTATAAGGTTTGATCAGGGATTCCAAGCTATCTTGCATGATGGTTTTAATATGTGTTGGTGGGTTGATTTACATTGAGTTTTCTCACATGATTTCGCTCTTGAATTGAATGATTTTGAACTAGCATTACACACCCGCCAAGTGTTTGATAAAATGTCTTGACATGAATTATTGAGTTATTAATGATCTATTATATGGATTACAAGCCAAGTGACTCTATGATGATTAAGGTAATGTATATACGTGTTGAGTTCATGAAAAGTATCTATAGTGTTGCAAGTTGACCACACCTTGTTTAGGGGGGGAAATGACATGCCTTAACCACTATGATGGGGGGTGTTATGCCCATCTACCTTGTTGAGGGGTATGTACCTTGACCACTATGATGGGGCTAGCATGCCCATCTACCTTGTTGAGGGGTATGTACCTCAATCACCTTCCAAGGGGGTGGCATGCCTTGACATTCAAGTAAAGCTTGCTTGCGCTATGTGGATATGATCTTCAAGTTCGGGGACACTAATTATGCTACTCTTGATTGTTATCTCTTTATGTTGAACATTTGATACTATGAGCGTGAGCCCGGAAAGTGTCTTGGCCCCTGCCCAATCTATGCTAGAGGTTTTGTTGGAATAGTTGATGTAATTATGATAAGATCTTGTCTCTTGAATGTTTTATGATTATCCAAGACTCACTTTAGTCCCTTTTTCCCTTCTATATATCTCTTTTTGTTGATGTTTTGCTTCCGCGACCAAGGATGTGTGATTGATATGCTAAAAGGCTTGTTTACGATTCCTTTGGGTTCCCCATTCGCCGTGTAATATCTAGGCACTAGGCTTGGTCGTCACAAAAACAAATGTAACACATGCACGATTTATAGGTTATGTGTCTACTCCTACATTTGTACCATAGTAGCTCCAAAAAGGATCCCCATCAAAAACCTGGGTCAAGATTTAGAACAGTGTTACCAACTACGAGCTGCAAGGGAGCAGCACCAAAAAGTCCATCAACAGAAGGCGCAGAGTATCCCCTGGTTAGAGAGAAAGAAGATGTTAAGCTCATACGTACAAGAAAATGAGGGAATATGGTTGGAAAATGAACATACCCATGGAAAGGTCTGCAAGAACCAGATGCACGCCCATCAATGTGTAATGAATCGCAGAGAATCTGAACAAGACAATAATAATTAGATCGGGGAATTGAAGATAAATGTGAAGAAGGAAATGGAAGCCTCACCTAAGATGAAAGTCCATTATTGCAGAGAGGTAACTGATTCAGAGGTGTATGACCCAAAATTGAAAAATACAGAAGCAACGATTGTTCAAAGCTTTCAGATACATCCTAGAGTATTTGAGAAGCGAAGTTAGGAAAGTGGGAAAGATTAGGCAGGGGTGGGGTTTTTGCCTTGATTAGTGAGCTTACTGTTGGGCTCCCACCCTCTGACAATGTACATACACGCTTTTCATTTTTCAATCAACAAAAGGCCACTGCGCCAAAATTAATTAAAAATATAAAATAAGCATTTTGAACTGCGCCAAAATTAATTAAAAATATAAAATAAGCATTTTGTATGCTACTTAGGAGACATCAAAATATTATGATTGCTCTTATTTTTGTATTTCTTATTTTTTAAAGACTTATATGAAATTTAAAATATTAAAATTAAAAATGTATTAAATATTATATAGTTAAAAGCACAAGAAAAGTGGAGAACACATATATATGTCTACATAAACTTCACCTTTTTGTGAATCTAATGAATTGATTCATATATCCTCTTGAATTTAGTTTTGTAAATGACTTGGCATTATTTTTGTAACGACTTGGACCAACAATGTGAAGTATTGTCCGCTCTTCGGTCTAGCCCATCATGAATTTGTCCCTTTGAGGTCACCCTAAAAGTCGCCTCACAATATATAGACTAGTCCTTTACTTATATACCCAGCATCTATCTTGTGTTTTGCCGATGTAGGACTTTGTCATCTCAAGATGGTTTATTACATACACCCTCTCTATGGACTCAGCATCCTCACTAAGGTTTGCACCATTGCATGGGATTCACCTAGACTCAACACAGAGATTTGCCTCGCCTCACCGGGATTCGCCTAAACTCAGTTGCATTCTGACCTACGTCGACAAGGATGACATAAGAGTGGCTATGATACCAAGTTTGTCACGCGTCGAGAGGGTATCCAAGATGTGGCCGACACGCAGACACTATTTCTAGTCTCCAAGCGAACCACTTGGCCTTATCACATTCATTCAATCAATGAACTCTGCTAATCAATGGAAGACATAAAGAAGTAAATGGTAACATCTCATCTAGTTCTCAAAATAATATAAAAATAAAAGGCTAGTAGAAAGAACTAGCTCACAATCCTATTATCAACCATCGATTCTAGTCTATGAAGCCTCTATCACTAACAAGTGGTACCAATAACAGACTCATAACTACCTCAATCAGAATAAAGTTAATCAAGTCTAACTCTAAAGTAAGATGAAATAAAAATACTGAATCCTCTAAAGTAAGGGAGGCTCACCAATCAGCTGACTACTCAGATCCTAAACAATTCGCCCGTTGACGATCTCTAATCCCTTTATTTGCATCATAAAATGATGCAGCGTCAAGTGGCATCAGTACATAGAATATATGGTATGTAAAATAGCTAAATGAAATAGAAATAGGTAGAACAATATAGAACAATATCAACTCAAAATAATCAACAATCAATGTGTCAAATATCTATCTAAAGAAAGAATAAAGGGTAGACAAGTGACCTATCAACCAATCAAACCTCATCAATCAAATTAGACTCATCTCTAAAAAACTCAACTCATCTCATCTCATCTCGACCCAGAGTACTCAAGGTAGGAACTTTCTGTGAGTTTCTCTCATCTAACGATAATAACTTATGAGCCAGTGCTTGTACAACAAGCCACCATTTTTGCCACAATCGTTTTGAACTTGCCAGGTAAAGAACGAATCGAGACCATAATGGACAAGTCCAAAATGGAGATGGCAATCAGCAAGTCCTCTATTATTTCAGGGACTTCTAATTTGAGGGGACGTCAACATAATGTGATTTGATAGTCCTAATCTTCACCTACGCTTGGCTACATAGTTTGATGAGTGTGAGTTGAACTAACTCTTATTCTTTCGATGCTTGATGGTCCTCCCAAGACTCATATCTCATAATACAATCTATCTCAATCACACTATCACAATCAGCCTCGTGTGGCATTCATCATTTAATCAGTCTCTATGGTACTTTCATCATCTTATCAATCAACATCTCAATCAATAGCTCAAGGCTTAGAACAATCATTAGGAAATAATCGAATAGACAAATCATTAGAGTTCATTTATGGAGACTTGTAGGACTCTCAAGTTCTACCAATTCATCATCATTCACACATCACAATCACAATTGACATTCTAAAATCAAGGCTCTAGACTCAATTCCTCAGTTCATTCATGCATGATTTCAAAATTATCATGTAGGGTTATGTAATATCTCATGAAAAAATTCAATTCAGAGCACGAGTTTAAGTGTCCTATATGAAGCCATGTCTAGTAGATTCCTGATTATTGGTGTGAAGAGCTCCATATCCATAATTTGGAGGATATAGGATATTTAGGAATTCTTTCACTTCTTTTATGTTCTAAATTGTGCTATGCAATTATGCTCTATGAAAATTCCTTTTCTTATTTGTGCTTTGCGCGTTGCAGAGTTATGGTCATGCCTCCCAAAAGAGCCGTCAGAGGTAGAAGATGTACCGCCAGACAGAATATCAACCCATCTGAGCGTCAAGGGCATGAGAAGCCTATGGCACCAGCTATCCCTGTTGAACAGCCCCCATAAGATGAGGTCTCTAATGCGGAGCTATGCCGAGCTATTCAAACCTTAGCGCAAGCTATCACAGCACTGTTGTGACAAGGAGCGGGTAGACACGATGCAATGACACATCTAGAATCTGAAAATTCTTGAGGATGAATCTGCCTGGGTTCACAGGGTCTGCATCTACTGAGGATCCTGAGAACTATGTGGAGGAACTTCAGAAACTGTTCCAAATGATGCATGTGGCTGATGCTGATAGGGTTGAACTAGCTGCTTACCATCTCAAGGGTGTGGCTAGACTCTTGTTCTACCAATGGAAGAAAGGTAGGGGGAGGATTCCCCCCATATGACCTGGGCTATGTTCGAGGAAGCTTTCTAGGGGCACTTCTACCCAAGAGAACGAAGAGAGGCTAAGATAAGAGAGTTCTTGAACTTGAAACAGGGCTTTATGACTGTGTAATAGTATGGACTGAAGTTCACAATCTCGATATGCTTTAAACATGGTCACTGATATGAGGAAGAGGATGAGAATGTATGTGGATGGGCTGAACAAAGGGCCGAAGAAAGATGGGAGAGGGCCAATACTTATGACTGATAAGGATATTGGGAGACTGATGATCTCTGTGCAAAAAGCTGATGAGGAGAGGCAGCATGATAGAGAAAAGTTCAGAAGTAAGAAAGTTAAACCAACCATCCATGAGGTTGGAAAGAAGGAGAATGGTGATAGGTTTCAGACGAGCCCAGCACCATCATATGCTAGTGCACTTGCGCCCAGAATCAAGAATGATCAGAGGTCCTAGAATGTTGGAGCCCATGGATCTCAGTCATAAGCAGTGTGGCTCAAGGTTCACTGGGTAAACCAACATATGGTAAGTGTGGTAAATTGCACTTGGGGAAATGCCATGAGGTGAGTGATATATGGTACAAGTGTGGCCAAGCGGATCACTATCAGAGAGAGTGTCCAAAGTGGGCTGACCGAGCTCAATCTACTGCATCAGCCCCATTAGCTTGAGAAAACCAGGGAGGTACTACGTCAGGTGCAAGTGGATCCACAAACTGTTTGTATGCCATGGGTAATCGTCATGATTAGGAGAACTCCCCAAATGTTGTGACTGGATTGATTTGAGTCTTTTCTCTTGATTGTTATGTTTTAATGGATCATGGTGCCATATTATCTTTTGTAAATCCTTATGTGGCCAGTAGATTTGATAGAACCCTGAGAGTCTTCTTGAACCCTTTGATGCTTCTACTCTAGTGAGTGAGTTCATTCGAGGTGAGAGATTCTATAAAGCTTGTGTAGTGTCCATTCATCATAGGGATACTATCATTGAATTAGTTGAGTTAGAGATGACTAATTTTGATGTGATCCTTGCTATTGATTGGCTTCATGTCTGTTATTCTACTGTTGATTGTAGATCCCAAACCATTAAGTTTCAATTTTCGAATGAAGCAATTTTAGAGTGGAAGGGTGATTCTATTGCACCTGCAAGAAGGTTTATAACATATCTTAGAGCCAGAAAGCTAATTTCTTAAGGTTGTATCTATCACCTCGTGCGAGTGAAATCTGATGATGTTGAGTCTCCAATTCTAGAGTCAATCCCAATTGTGAATGAGTTTACTAAAGTGTTTCCTGAGGATCTGCCTAGAGTCCCTCCTATTAAGGAGATTGACTTTGGGATTGATGTTCTCCCCGATACCTAGCCTATCTCAATTCCACCTTATAGGATTACCCCCGCTGAGTTGAAAAAAATAATTGAAAGATATGTTAGAGAAGGGATTTATAAGACCTAGTGTTTCTCCTTGTGATGCCCATGTCCTATTCGTGCGATAGAAGGATGGGTCTCTCAGAATGTGTATTTACTACAGGAAACTATAAAAGGTCAATAAATAATAGATATCCTTTGCTATGCATAGATGATTTGTTTGACCAACTTTAGGGTGCCTCTTGTTTCTCAAAGCTAGACCTCCGATCTGGCTACCATTAGTTGAAAGTGGGGGAATGTGATACTCCAAAGATAACCTTTAGGACTAGGTATGGCCAATTTGAGTTCCTGGTCATGTCCTTTAGTTTGATGAATGCACCTGCAACCTTTTTGGACAAGATGAATAGGGTATTCAGAAAATATCTTGACATGTTTGTGATCATGTTTATTGATGAAATCTTGGTGCATTCAAGAGATGAGGAGGAACATGCAAATCATCTCAGCATTGTCCTCCAAACACTTAAGGACCATGAGTTGTATGTGAAATTCTCAAAATGTAAATTCTGGCTTAAACTAGTGACTTTCCTAAGCCATGTTGTCTCCGGTATGGTATTAGAGTGGATTCTCAAAAGATTGAACCGATCAAGAACTGGCCTAGCGACCCCTCTGACTGATATAAGAGCTTCTTAGGGTTAGCAGGCTACTACCACCGATTTGTTGATGGCTTTTCTTCCGTATCTGCACCCTTGACTAAATTGACTCATTGACTAAATTGACTCAAAAAGGGTCAAGTTTCAGTAGTCTAATGAATGTGAGAAAAGATTCAAAGAGTTTAAGACGAGACTGACTACTGCACCATTTTTAAGCTTGTCTAATGGGATAGAGGACTTTGTAATCTATTGTGATGCCTCAAGAGTTGGATTGGGATGTGTGTTGATGTAGAGAGGGAAGGTGATAGCCTATGCTTCCAGACAACTTAAGGTTCATGAGAGAAACTATTCAACCCTAGACAACTTAACATAATAGTAAAAGTGGAAGATAGAAACAATTTAATAAGATAGATTAGCATAAGACAACAAACTACAACTATTCCAGAACTAGTGTCACGTGTACAAGCATCTAATGATAGAAATGCTCAAATCATATTAGAAGTCTCAATGTCTAGTTCTCAAATAGAACAAAACATAAAATAGAATCCTCGAAGGCCTGCCAAAAAGACTAGCAGCCACCTCTCAAGTGATCCAGAAACACGATCCTGTAATAAGAAGTCTAGCAAAAGGGAACGAGCTCACATCCTACAAAAATGTAGCAAGGGGTGTGCACCAAACCACATGGTACTTAGTAAATGGAAACTAACCTAAAGTAAAGCAATGAAGAAAACAAGTAATTCTTCAACACCCTACCACGTACCACCAAACTACAAACTTGCACTTAGAAAAGTCCCAACACAATGTATACAATATAGAGAAATAACACAAACATAGATACTAATCACATAAAATCACATCTCAAAAGGGACAACAATAAACAATATATATTTATCTATAGGGTATACATATAAGAAGTTCATGAGAGAGTCCACAAATAACAATAATATCAATTCAAGTTAAATATTACAATCAAGGTATAGTGATATTTCCGTTCCAAGCTTATAGCCAATTCTCTAACCCACAAGTGGTGTTCAACAACAATACCTCCAATATCGACTATGCTCAAGTACAAAAGATACAAAATCCACAGTCTTATATTACAATAGATTATCATACCAAATCACAAGTCAATGCATATCAATCACTAACAATCACTTTCATTCCATGGGATAGTTTCACAATTTTGTGTAATTCTCATAATCACCAAGTTCAATTAAGCCAACAACACATATCACAATTTTTCAATAATTCAATCTCAAGGATGTACAAAAATCCCAAGCATTCAACACATCTCACATGGTATATTTAACAATTTCAAGAAAGGGATGATATGAAAAAGAGTGGATGCTATGAAATGTAAATAATGCGATGTAATATTTAATAATTGTGATGCATGTCTGTCCTACTATATACATCCCTGATTACATCAGACTGGAACCCATGAGTGCCACACATAGACCATGTATTTGCAGAAACTATTTTCCTTTGGCATTTACTTTCATATCTAGCTGTAACTATTTCCCTTCGACTTTTCTTTTCTTTCTTTTCTTTTCTTTCTTTCTTTTTCTCTAGTTGGAACTATTTTCCTTTGACTTTTCATTGTCAATGGATCATAAAGCAACCACATAATAATAGCACAATAGACATGTTCATGGCAATAAATTATTCAAGATGTCTATATGAATCATGTATTTCAATAGTCAAAACCAAGTAACACATAAGTACACAAGTATTCACAATATAATCTCAACCTCATCATAATTTCAATATGCACATCAATTTATGCACAATTTCCATGTATTCCGATTCCACAATTAATTCACAAGTCAAAATTTCACCATACGAACAATTACCCAGTCCGAAATTTCATAATCAAAGCCTACAAGGATATAATTCTATCACAAAGTATTTAATTCCATACACATAGGAGTACACAGGGTTCAATCATACTTAATAAAAGGTTAGAAGTCCAATTACCTTAGATAAAGTTTCAAATCAAGTCAAATCCAAAGCTTTTTCCTTTCTATAATACTCTGAATCACCAAAATCTATTCTAATATAGCAAAATAATCACATACCAAATCTAATGACACCACAACCAATCAATTTGGATGAAAAGGACAAAATTATCAAAAATCTCATACCAAAAAATATTAGTCGAGATTTGAAAATTAATACATGAAAATGTTCCCCAAGTAATAAAGAGTTCAACGGTAAAAACCATTTCAAAAATAGAGTTAAAATAAGGGAGAAATCATCAATTTGGGACTAGAAATCAAAGTCCAAATAATTTCCAGATTCTCCAATTAAAATCCCAAAATTATAAGTTAAAAATACAATTTAACCACTGAAAAATAAAGAAATAGGTTAGAAAATAGTTACCCAATCAATTTGCCTTAAAAAATCTTGAAGTTCCTCCCTAAAATGAGCTTGAAATTTTAAAATGGAGAACATGAGTCAAAACCCATCTTTAAAAACTGGACACCATACAGTATACTTTCGCGAACGCGGAAGCCAAAGCTGCCTCGACACTCTGCGAATGCGGACGGCATGCTGGTAGTGATCTATGAATGCGGGCCCTCTTTCACGAACGCAGAGGTCTACACAATTTGGCCTCAACCGAACATGGTATCAAAGACACGAACGCAGAGTACATGTTTCACCTGCACCAGAAAAAGTTAAATCTATAAACACAATGCAAGACAACTACAAATAGGACCTTCAGGATTTGTTCGAAATCCCGCGAACACATACCTAACATGAAACCCTACCAAAAATAATATTTTTGACTCAATGGAACCGTTAAAACTCGAATCGGGACCTCTTTGGCCAACAATACAAAAAGATTATTTATTCTAGTTTACGACTCAAAAACTCAAAACATTCTCATAAGCTCAAAAAATTTTAATGAAACCATTTCTAGCATTAGATTCACTAACTAGAACCATTGGAATTGATAGAATTTAGATCCGAGTCTCTGAACTCCGAATGTTGACCAAAGACAAACTATGATTTAAAATGAACTAAAAATGCAACTTTGGTCCAAAATCTTTATTTTAACTACAAATTTAGTTTTGCAAGTTCTCCTAAATTAAATTTTGCATTCTAGAGC
This sequence comes from Solanum medicagineum, assembly GCA_026153255.1. Taxonomy (NCBI): domain Eukaryota; kingdom Viridiplantae; phylum Streptophyta; class Magnoliopsida; order Solanales; family Solanaceae; genus Solanum; species Solanum medicagineum. The sequence continues at coordinate 31,276 of JAPFFP010049474.1, forward strand.
TGATAGAAATGACAAAATTACAATCTAACACTCAAAACTCAAAATGACCACAAAACACAAAATTTTCAACTTTAATCCTTTTAAAACTCTTTCTTTAGCAAAACTCCAACTTTTTAGAAGGTTTTCAAAATCCAACCTTAAAATGACCCAAGTCAACTCCTGGAAAGGGCAAAATGATGATTTTTGTCAAAATTGCCAAAAATGACCTTCAAAGTCATTACATCATTCACCACTAAAAAGCATGTTCGTCTTCGAACATAAAGCAAAGGAAGGACCTCAATAGAAGAAACCAAGAGTCTGAAATACTATTCTCATAGTCATTAATTGCTTCCAAGTATCCTCAATTTCGAGACCTATATTGTAACACCCCATCATGTTTTTAAGCTTGGTGTAACACCCGATAAAATTACCAAAATACCTCTAGAGATGCAATGTGTGCATAATGCGTCTTCCCATGCTCCATTTGATAATATGAGGCCCGATATGCGATTATCATGAAAAATTAAGTGGGACAATGATCTCGCTTGATCTTTAGAGCAATCAGATCAAAAGATAATTTTTTGATCCAAAAATGAAAAAAAAGTGTTGGTATGCGACATAGGTCATTTTGAGCATAAAAAGGGTCTAAAATCTCATTCTATGTCCTTTCTAAGTCTTGGAGAAAGTTAGGGATTGTGAGAAGAGAAAAGAAGAATGTAAGATTGGGGAATTCAAGGGAGAATTCTTGAACATTGATCCTTAAAGCTTTACCCCAGGTATGTAAGGCTAAAATAAAAGCATGAGATTGTTCTCTCATGTGCCCTTAGATGGTCATAGAAGAGTTGAAAGTCTAATGAGTCTATAGACATGATTCTTGATGGGTTTTCTTGAAAATTTTATTAGTTACATGTATCTACATATGTTGATGATCATCAAAACCTTATTTCTTGAATTGAATACTTTTCATGCGATATTGTATAACCCTACAAGATTATTTTTAAAAGCATGCATGTATGAACTTAAGGATTGAGTCTAGAGCCTTAATTTGATAATGTCGATTATGATTGTGATGTGAGAATGATGACAAATTGATAGAACTTGATGGTCCTATGAGTCTCCACAAATGAAATCTAATGATTTGTCTATACGACTACTTTTAATGATTTTTCTAAGCCTTGAAGTCGTTGATTGAGATATGGATTGATGAGATGCTGAGAGTCTCTATGAGACAGATTGAATGATGGGTGCATCCACGAGGCTGACTGAGATAGTTTGTTTGGGATGGATTGTCTTATGAGCATTGAGTCTTTGTAGGAGTATCAAGCACCAAAAGAGTAAGATTGAATCCGACTCGCACTCGTCAAACTATTGAGGATTAGGACCATCACATTATGTTGACGTTACCTCTAGATAGAAGTCCATGAAACAATAGAGGACTTGTAGATTGCCGTCTCTATTTTGGATTTGTAAATTATAGTTTTGATTCGTTCTCTACCTGGCAAGCACGGAACGACTGTGGCAATAACGATGGCATGTTGTACAATCACTGGCTCATAAGTGATTGTTGTCAGATAAGAGAAACTCCTAGAAAGTTCCTACATTGAGTACTCAAAGTCGAGATGAGATGAGATGAGTTGAGATGAGCCCCTTTGAGATGAGTCTAATTTGATTGATGGGGTTTGATTGGTTTGGTGGTTCACTTATCTACTATTTATTCTTGCTTTAGATAGATATTTGACATGTTAAGTTGCTACTTGTTCCATATTATTCTACCTATTTCATTTTCATTCAGCCATTTTACATACCGTACATTTCACGTACTGACACCACTCAAAGATGCATCATTTTATGATGCAGATACAGGGATTAGAGATTGTCAACAGGCGCATCGTTGAGGATCTGAGACATTTAGCTGATTGATGAGCCTCCCTTACTTTGAAGAATTTATTAAATTTGTTTCATCTTGCTTATTAGAGTTAGATGTTGATTAGCTTTATTTTTTATTTGAGGTAGCCATGGGGCTATCATTGGCATCACTTGATACTGATAGAGGCTTCATAAACTAGAGTAGAATGTTGATGTTAAGATTGTTGAGCTAGTTCGTCCTACTAGCTTTTTACTTATTGTATTCTTTTGAGACTAAATGATGATGATCCTATTTACTTTCTTATGTCTTCCGTTGATTAGTAGAGTTTTCTGATTGAAAGAATATGATGAGGCCAAGTAGTTTGCTTGGGGATCAGCGTTAGTCTCTAGGTACCGACCACGTTTAAGGTACCCTCGCGGGATATGACAAACTTGGTGTCAGAGTACAAAGTTTAAGAGTCCTAGAGAGTCTATGAAGTCTTTTCTAGCAGAGTCCTTAATATTGGTGTGAAGATCTTCACATCCATAATTTGGAGGCTAACAGTCATTTCAGAATTGTTTCCCTTCTTTCATGTTCTAAATCGTGCGATAGAGTTATGCTCTATAAAAGCTCTTTTGTAATTCATGCTTTGCGCACTGCAAAGTTATGATCATGCCTCCCAAAAGAGCCTCATAGGTAGAGGACGTCCTGGCAGACAAAATGTTAACCTACCTAAGTCTAAAGGACATGAGGAGCCCGTGGAACCAGCTGTCCCCGTTGAGTAGCACCCACAAAATGAGGTCTCCAACGTTGAGCTACGCCAGGCTATTCAAACTCTAGCCCAGGCTATCACAACACCTACTGTAAGACAAGGAGCAAGTAGACAGGATGCACATGACACATCTAGAGTCTGGAATTCTTGAGGATGAATCCGCCTGAGTTCATAGGGTCTACATCCATTCAAGATCCTGAGACTGTGTGGAGAAACATCAAAAAGTGTTCCAAGTGATGAATATGGCTGATGCTGATAGATTGGAAATGGCTATACCAACTCAAGGGTGTGGCTAGACATTGGTTTGACCAATGGAAGAAGAGTAGATAAGAGGATTCCCCATTATTGACTTGGGTAATGTTCGATGAAGCCTTCTTGAGGAGCTTTTTCCCTAGAGAATGCAGAGAAGCCAAGGTAAAAGAGTTCTTGAATCTGAATCAGGACTTTATGACTATGCAAGAGTATGGGTTGAAGTTTATACAGCTATCTAGTTATGCTCCGGATATAGTTGCTGATATGAGGGGAGAATGGGAATCTATGTGGATGGGCGGAACAGAGGGCCAAAGAGAGATGGGAGGAGAGTAATGCTTATGATTGATATGGATATTGAGAAACGGATGACCTTTACGCAACAAACCGAGAAGGAGAGGTGTCATGATAGAGAGGAGTGCAGAAGTAAGAAGGCTAAAACATCCATCCATGAGGTTGGAAAGAAAGGTAATGGAAGCAGATTTCAGAAGAGGCCAACACCATCATCTGCTAGTGCAATTTCACCTAGAATCAGGAATGATCAGAGGTCAGAGAATGTTGGATCCCATGGGTCTAAGTCATAAGCCAGTGTGGCTCAAGGTCACTGGGCAAGCCAGCATATGGTAAGTGTGATAAATTTCACTTGGGGAAATATCATGAGGAGAGTGATGTATGCTACAAGTGTAACCAAGCAGTTCACTATCATAAAGAGTGTCCAAAGTGGGTTGATCAATCTCAATCTTCTGAACCAGCCCTACCAGCTAAAGGAAATTAGAGAGGTACAACGTCTGGTACAAGCGGATCCACAAACCGTTTGTATGCCATGGGTAGTCGTTATGATCAGGAGAACTCCCCAAATGTTGTGACAACTATGATTTGAGTCTTTTCTCTTTATTATTATGTTTTGATGTATCCTGGTGCCACATTATCTTTTGTAACTTCTTATGCGGCCAGTAGATGTGATAGAACCCCTGAGAGTCTTCTTGAACCCTTAGATGTTTCTACTCTATTGGTTGATTCTATTCAGGCTGAGTAAGTCTATAGAGCTTGTGCAATGTCCATCCATCATAGGGATACTATTATTAATTTGGTTGAGTTAGAGATGAGTGATTTTGATGTGACCCTTGGCATTGATTGGCTTTACGCTTGTTATGCCTCCATTGATTGCAAAGCCCGAACCATTAAGTTCTAATTCATGAATGAACCTATTCTAGAGTAGAAGGGTGATTTTGTTGCACCTAAGGGAAAGCTTATCTCATATATTAAAGCCAAAAAGCTAATTTCTAAAAGTGGTATCTACCACCTTGTGAGAGTTAAATCTGATGATGTTGACTCTCCTACTTTGAGTCCATCCTGATTGTGAATGAGTTTCCTAAAATGCTTCCTGAGGATCTTCCTGGAGACCATCCTGAGAGGGAGATTGACTTTAGGATTGATGTTCTTCCCGATACCCAACCTATCTCAATTTCACCTTATAGGATGGCCCCAGTTAAGTTGAAAGAGTTGAAAGAACAATTGAAAGATCTGTTAGAGAAGGGCTTCATTAGGCCGAATGTTTCTCCTTGGGGTGCCCCTGTCCTATTCGTGTGAAAGAAAGATGGGTCTCTTAGAATGTATATCAACTCTAGGTAACTGGACAAGGCCACCATGAAGAAGGATAGATGATTTGTTTGACCAACTTCAGGGTACCTCTTGTTTCTCAAAAGTAGACCTCAAATATGGTTACCATCAGTTGAAAGTTAGAGAATGTTATATTCAAAAGGTAGCCTTTAGGACTAGATATGGCCATTTTGAGTTCTTCGTCATGTCCTTTAGGTTGACAAATGAACCTGCAGCCTTCATTGATTTGATGAATAGGGTGTTCAGACAATATCTTGATATGTTTTTGATCGTGTTCATCGACGACATCTTCGTATATTCAAGAGATGAGTAGGAGCATGCTAATCACCTCAGAGTAGTCATTTAAATACTTAAAGACCATGAGCTGTATGCAAAATTCTTGAAATGTGAATTCCGGCTTAAGTCAGTGGCTTTCCTAGGCCATGTTGTCTCCGGTGATGGTATTCGAGTGGATGCTCAAAAGATTGAAGCGGTTAAGACTGGACTAGACCGACTTCTCCAACTGACATAAGAAGTTTCTTGGGGTTGGCAGGCTACTATCGCTGATTTGTTAATTGATTCTTTTCCCTTCCGCACTATTGACTAAGTTGACTCAGAAAAAGGCCAAGTTTCATTGAAGAAGATTGGCCCAGACCAACTTCTCCAACTGACATAAGAAGTTTCTTGGGGTTGGCAGGCTACTATCGTCAATTTGTTAATGGATTCTCTTCCCTTCCGCACCATTGACTAATTTGACTCAGAAAAAGGTCAAGCTTCAGTGGTTCGACAAATGTGAGAAAAGATTCCAAGTGTTGAAGACTGGACTGACTACTGCACCAGTTTTAACCTTGACTAAGGGACGGAGGACTTTGTGATCTATTGCGATACTTCAAGATTTGGCTTGGGATTTGTGCTGATGCAGAGAGGGAAAGTAATAGCCTATGCTTCCAGACAACATCCGACCCATGATCTTGAGTTGGCAGGGTGGTATTTTCACTTAAAATATGGTGCCACTACTTGTATGGAGTGCATGTGGGTGTGTTCACTAACCACAAGAGCTTGCAGTATGTCTTCAGTCAGAAAGAGTTCAACCTGCGACAAAGGAGATGGCTGGATTTGCTCAAGGATTATGACATGAGCATTCTATACCATCCAGGTAAAGCTAACATCATTGTTGATGCTTTTAGCAAGATGTTAATGGGTAGCACAGCCTATGTTGAGGACAAAAGGAAGGAGATAGCTAAAGAACTGCATTGATTGGCTCGATCGGGAGTTCAACTTGTGGAGAATAGTGAGGGAAGAGTCAATGCTCAGAACGAGTCTACTTCATATTTAGTGGAAGAGGTGAAAGAAAAGAAAGACCAAGATCCTATCATACTCCAATTAGGGGAGGCTGTCCACAAACAAAAAGTGATGGTCTTCTCCAAAGGGGAAGATGGAGCTTTGAGGTACCAGAGTAGATTGTGCGTTCCAAATGTGAATGGTATTCGATATAGAATCATGGATGAAGCCCATAACTCTAGATATTCCATTCATCCTGGCTATACCAAGATGTACCATAACTTGAGTGACACCTATTGGTGGAGTGGAATGAAGAGGGATATTACTGAGCTCGTTTCAAAGTGAGTAGAGCATCAAAGGCCACGTGGATTGGCCCAGAACTTTGAGATTCCTGAGTGGAAGTGAGAGATGATCAATATGGACTTCATTACTGGTCTATCAAGGTCTCGAAAGCAGCATGATTCGATATGGGTGATTGTGGACAGGATGACCAAATCGACACACTTCTTAGCAGTTATGGCAATCAACACTGCGAAGGAGTATGCCAAGTTGTATATCCAGGATATTGTGAAGTTGCACAAAGTTCCTTTGTCCATCATATTAGACAAATGAGCTCAATTCACCTCCTAATTTCGGAGATCGTTCCAGAAAGGACTGGGTACTAAAGTGAATTTGAGTACAATCTTTCATCCACAGACAGTTGATCAAGAAGAGCCTACAATTTTAACGTTAGAGGATATGTTGAGAGCCTGCGTTCTTGATTTCAAAGTAAATTGGGATGATCACGTACCATTGATTGAATTTGCATAAAACAATAGTTATCATGCAAGTATTCAGATGGCTCCCTATGAAGCCTTGTATAGGAGGAGATGTAGATCACTATTAGGTGGTTTGTGGCTGGAGAAGTGGATTTAATTGGGCCTGATCGTGTCCATAAATCAATGAATAAGGTTAAAGTCTTTAAAGAGAGGTTAAAGACAGCACAAAGTCATAAAAGATCCTACACTGACATGAGGAGAAGAGACTTAGAGTTCAAGGTAAATGACTGGGGTGTACTTGAATGTGTCACTTATGAAGGGTGTCATGAGATTTGGGAAGAAGGGCAAATTGAGTCCTCGCTATACTGTACCTTATCAGATTGTAAAGAGGTTTGGGAAGGTTGCTTATGAGTAAAAGTTGGCTTTCGAGTTAGACGGTATTCATCTTGTGTTTCACGTTTCGTTAATTGAAGAAGTGCTTACGAGATCCTGCCTTGGTAAGCCATACTGAGAGTATCGGATTGAAGGATAGCTTGTTCTATAAAGAGATTCCAATCCAAATCCTTGATTATCAGGTTCACAAGTTGAGAACGAAAGAGATAGCCTCAATCAAGGTCCTGTGGAGAAATCAACTTGTTGAAGAAGACAGATGGGAAGCTGAGGAAGAGATGAAAGAAAAATATCCGCACCTATTCGTGCCTAATGATGAGAATGTTGAAGGTAATTTTCTTACCGTTAATGAAATTTATTGATCTATTCTTCAGTCGGTTGTCTATTCTTGAGTCCGAATATAGTTGATTGATGATTGAGGAAGAGTTGAGAGTTTGATTTATAGATGGGAATGTTGAGATGCGTTTTGAGTCTATTCGTTCCTTGTTATCCACCTTTACTCATCATTCAAGGATGAAAGACCCAAGGGGGAAATGATGTACAACTGGTAAAATTACCAAATACCTCTAAAGAAGAGATGTGCGCATAATGTGTCTTTTCATGCTCCGTTTACAAATCCGAGGCTGGATATGCGATTAGCATGAAAAATTGAGTGGGGAAATGGTCTTGATTGATTTTTAGACCAACCGGATCAAAAGATAATTGTTTGATCCGAAAATAAAAAATAGTATTAGTATGCGATAGTGGCGCATCGCGCCTCTGTAGCGGAGATGCACTTATGTTTTTTCAATTGTTTTTGACGGGAATGGAAAACTTGTCAAAAAAATTTTTGAAAAAACATATATGTGCGCACCCAATCCGCATCGCGGATTGGGCTATTCCAAAAGAGAAATATTTTCTTTATTTTACGAAGGGCATTCCAGAAAATTCCCAACCCTTACTAAACTTGATACACAATAAAAATAGGTTATTTTTGGCATAACAATGGTCTAAAATCCCATTCTAAGTCCTTTCTAAGTCTTGGAGAAAGTTAGGGCTTGAGAGAAGAGAAGAGAAGAATGTAAGATTGGGGAATTCAATGGAGAATTCTTTAACGTTGAACCTCCTCGGGGAACTTTTGGCATCACTACCTCATGGCATGCTTACTGAGTATCCACCACATTAAAGGTTCACCCCAGGTATGTAAGGCTAAACTAAAAGCATAAGATTGTTTTCTCATGTGCCCCATAGATGGTCATTGAAGAGTTGAAAGTCTAATGAATCTATATACATGATTCTTCATGGATTTTCTTGAAAATTATATTAATTCTATGTATTTTCATATGTTCATGATCATCATAAACTTGTTTTCTTACATTGAATACTTTTCATGAGCTATTGTATAACCTTACATGATTAATTGTTAAAGCATACATGAATGAACTTAGGGATTGAGTCTAGAATCTTAATTTTAGAATGTTGATTGTGATGTGATGTGAGAATGATGACGAATTGATAGAATTTGATAGTCCCATAAGCTATTTAATGAATTCTAATGATTTGTCTATTCGATTATTTTCTAATGATTGTTCTATGCCTTGAAGCTATTGATTGAGATGTTGATTGATGAGATGATGAGGGTCTTTATGAGACCGATTGAATGATGAGTGCCTCCATAAGGCTGATTACTAAAATTTTATTGGGATGAATTGTCTTATAAGAACTGAGTCTTCGGAGGAGTGTCGAGCAACGAAAGAGTATGAGTTAATCCAATTCACACTCGTCAAACTACATAGCCAAGCTTAGTTGAGGATTTGGACCATCATATTATGTTGAGGTTCCCAATGGATAGCTGTCCCTGAAACAATAGAGGAGTTGTAGATTGTCGTCTCTATTTTAGACTTATCTATTATGGTTTTGAATTGCTCTCCACTTGGCAAGTCGAGAATGGTTCTGGCAACAATGATGGCTTGTTGTATAATCACTGGCTCATAAGTAATTGTTGTCGGATAAGTGAAACTGCCATTATGCTCCTACATTGAGTACTTTGAGTTAAGATGAGTTTGATTTGATTGATGGGGTTTGATTGGTTTCATGGGTCAGTTTTCTACTCTTTATTCTTCCTTTAGATAGACATTTGATATATTGAGTTGCTGCTATATTGAGTTGATTGTTGTTCTATATTATTCTACCTGTTTCGATTTCATTCAACCATTTTGCGTATCATATATTTCATATACTGATGCCACTCAGTATTAGATCATTTTATGATGTAGATATAGGGATTAGAGATTGTCAACGGCCGCATTATTGAGGATCTGAGTCGTTTAGCTGATTGGCGAACCTCTCTTACTTCGGAGGATTTATTACATTTATTTCATCTTACTTATTAGAGTTGGAAATTGATTAGATTTATTTTTTATTTGAGGTAGCCATGGGTCTATCATTGGCACCGTTTGATAGTGATAGAGGCTTCATAGACTAGAGTTGAATGTTGATGTTAAGATTGTTGATCTAGTTCTTCCTATTAGACTTTTTTACTTATTAAATTCTTTTGAGACTAGGTGATGATGTGCACATTTACTTCCTTATGTCTTCCACTAATTAGTAGAGTTTATTGATTGGATGAATGTAATGAACAAGTGGTTCACTTGGAGGCTACCAATAGTCTCTGGGTGTCGGCGACGTCTAGGGTGTCCTCCCGGGATGTGACACTTGGAAAACTAAAAGACTAGAATTTTGCTGATAGTTTGATCCTACAAGCTAGTCTAAGATCCGTAGAAGGAACCACAAGATGTAGGTGGGTTCATGGAATGCGCATAGTGAAAATGGAAAATTGAATGATTTAAGAAAGATGACTTACGTTTTACCAGGATAGGCCGTGTAACTAACCACAATCCGTCAACTAGTCTCATAGAAAGAGGCCCTACAAAACCTAAATATTTCCAAGTCTGAAACCATTTTAAAGAAAGATCTATGGCTCGTAAGAGAATCCATGGTCTTCCTTCATGCTCGTGGGTTAGGAGCTGCAAAATACAAGAAACTTGACTTTTGTGGCACAAGGTTAACTGACTGAAGTACGGACCATATACTGATCCACGACCCGTAGAAAGGGTTTCGTGGACGACTCTAATAATTTTTAACAAAGAGTATTTTTGACATTTCAAATTTGCCTAAGTCCTAAACTACCTCATTTTGACTACCCTAACTTAACCGATCTAGCTCTTATAAAGCCTATTCCTAATTCACTCAAAGCCTTTAATCTTCAAAATTCTCTCAAGGGTTCTCAATATTTCTCTCTCTAAATCAAGGTTCAATTGAAGCTAAAGCTTGAAGGTTTGACTAAGCATTTTCAGATTTTCTCCTCAAATTCTTAAGGATTGTACTTGTGGTATGTAGGTCTTTATTCATGGATCAGTTTCATCAGTGAATCCCAATCTAAAACCTTCTTTTTTTATCAAAGTTTTATAATGATTTCCTGTGGGCTTTTAAGCTATGATTTTCAATGCATGGATTATGATTCCTATATGATGATTATGACTAATTATGCGCGAATTATGATGAATATTATGATGCATATGATTTTCAAGCAAAAGTATGTGATTTCAAAGTATGTATGATAAGGGCTTAATGACTTCATATGGGTTTCTTTATCAACGATCCAATTTGACTTTTCACTGCATGTTTTCTCTATGAATCCTATCCAATTGTATGATTTTTACTCAATTGTCCATGGACCCACACTTAGCCCTAGTCTCTAATAATGAAGTTATATATTTTCATGATTATGATCTCAAGTATATAAAAAACATGATTTGATGATGATGTTATGGTAATGATAATGATGTTATGTTAATGATGATGATATTAAGGTGGGAATGTCTACCCACACGATGATGAAAGCAAAGTAGATGTATTATTCTTATGACATGATATTTTATGAAAAACTATGATGACTATTTGAAAGTAATTAAAGTATTATTTTAATAAAGTAAGAATTGTTGAAAGCTCTTTGTATGCATGATTTATGTATTCCGTGGGATAAGACTTAGCACCAAGAGGGATTTGGTGGTCTCATAACTATGTGCCACCATAGGAATGATATTCACATTTTTATGCCTTAAAGGTGTGCTAATGGATATATATAGCTTTAATGGACACTCACCGTGCTAGGATAGAGCCTAAAGGGTGGGGTCAAATGATGGTTCTCATCGTGCTACGATAGTGCCTATAGGGTGAGTATCGAGTCTACCTTGGTAAAGTAGACTCCTCTTAGCTTGATGTAGAGTGAATATCAAGATTCCATGTAATAGTTTGCATGTTCTGATATGTCGGTTATGATTTTATTCCCACATATGTATGTTATAGTTTTGAAAGAATTTATATAATGCTTCTTCCCGTGATTTTAAACTTGCATGCTCATGCATATTGTATTCTTATCCTATTGACTATAATTATGCATATTGATATGATTGTGATGTCTTTGATTCATGGCATACCTACATACTTAGTACATTCTACATACTAACACATACTTCTTTGCCTACATGATCTAACCATGTAGAGGTGGATAATGAAAAGACTATTCCATTCCATGGCTAGATTCGAATTTCGAGCTTGAAGACCTATTGGTGAGTTCTCATGCTTCGGGAACAAGCCCCCCTTTATGATGCTTTTCTTTTGCTGAGACTTTATCATTTTCTTTCTTTAATGTATATCTTAAGAGTCAGCTAGAGAGGTATGTGTTAGACCCTGCCAAGATCTAGGATGTAGAGGCATGATTTGGACCTAATGTACTGATGTATAATCCTTCATAGGGACTATGACATTCTTACTTTATGTACTTCCACTTTCTTATTCTCTTATGTATGCTTATTTTAACTTATGAATGCTTATGATATGAGCACGAGACATAGATGGGACGCCTTCGAGTGTCACGTTCCTGGTGTCACGGCTAGGCCCTCGATCTGGGTCTTGACAAAAGTTGTTACAAAGCACAAGGTTTGAAAGCATCCTAGGGAGTTCAACATGCCGCATTGAGTAGAGTCTTGTTTATTGGTATGAAGCTCACCACATCCATGAATAGAAGTCAATGAGATGTTCTAGGAAAACTTTGCTTCTTTTGTACTCTATGTCAAGCTATCAAAGCATCCGTATTCTAACGCTTGTCCATTGGTGTTTTTCAAAAATGGCTCAACGACATGGTATATTGCTAAGGGAAAATGATATCAATTCGAAGAAATTTTCTCCGACTCCTCAAGCTCCCCAAGTCCCTCAAGCAGACCAAGTGTCTAATGATAAGTTTTGAGATGCAATAACTATGTTGGCTCAACCTGTTGCTTCTCCTAAGACTCCTACTCTATTTTCGAGGATAAGATATTTTGCTAAGATGAATCCCCCGAAGTTTTATGGTTAGAGGATTGATGAGGATCCATAAGAGTTCATTGATGAGGTGTATAAGGTGGTAGATATTATGGGGGTGTCTTCCGAAGGGAAGATTAAATTGGCAGCTTAGCAACTTAAGGGAGTTGCTCAAGTTTGGTTTACTAAGTGGAAGTCCAAAAGGGTTGATGAATGTGCTATTGATTAAGAGATATTCAAGTCCACTTTCCTTGATGATTTCTTCCCAATTGAGCTAAGGGAATCTAAAGTGATGGAATTCATGAACCTGAAGCAAGGTGGCTTGAGTGTAAGGGAGTATGCCCCCAAGTTTACCAAGTTATCCAAATTTGCTTCTCCCTTGGAGGCCAAATCAAGGGCCTGCATGAAGAAATTCACTTTGGGTGTATCCAACTTGGTAAAGATGGAGTGCAAGGCCTCCATGCTCATTAAGGAAATGGATATCTCTAGACTCATGACTTATGTCAAACAAGTGGAGAGTGACAAACTACAAAAGATGAGGACAAGGGAGTCTAAAAGGGCTCATTATGATGGTGGATTTTCTTATGGTAAGTTTGGTGGTGGCCAATTCCAACAAGACCAAGGGTCTTCTAAAGGTGCTCCTCAAAGGTTTGACAAGGAAAAAGGGGCAACCCTATGGCTCAAAGTGATGTTGTGAAAGGTGGTTCTAATCCTCCTAGGTTCCCCAAGGGTGAGAGGAATGTTGATGAATGCTTAAGAGGTACCAATGCATGCTTTGGTGTTAGAAAGATAAGGCATAAGATTGCTAAGTGTCCTAATGTGGCTAATAAGAGTTAAAAAAAGGCATCCACAAGCTCAAGTAGTTCAAAGAGAGCAGGTGCAACAAGATGCCCAAGCTCAATGTCGTGGTTTGTGTGGTAATCGATTTTATGCTTTGCATGCTAGGAAAGAGGTTGATGCAACTCTTGATGCAATTACCGATATGTTAAAAGTCTTCAAATCATAATGTATATGCTTTACTTAATCCCAGTGCCAACACGTCTTTTGTTACTCTTTACCTTGCTATAAAGTTTGATGTGTCTTCGAAAGTTTTGTTATAGCCTTATTTGGTCTATATTCCTACTGGTGAGTCAATCCTAGCCAAGAAAGTCTATAGAAATTGTATGTCATTCTTACATAAAGTCTTCCCATGTGATCTAGTTGAGCTAGATATGATCGATTTTGGTGTTATTCTTGGTATGGATTGGTTGTGTGCATCATATGCCTCTATTGATTGTAGAACCCGTAAGGTCATATTCCAAGTCCTTCATGAGCCTATTCTTGAATGGAAGGGAACCAATTCTATGTTTAAAGGGAAGTTTGTCTCTTATATTCAAGCTATGAAAATGATTTCCAAAGATTTTCTATATCATGTTGTCCGAGTCATAGATGTTGAGTCTCATCTTCCCTCTCTTGACTCAGTCCCCACTTAAGTGAGTTCCCTGATGTCTTTCTCAATGATTTACCTGGTATTCCTCCTGTAAGGGAAATTGATTTTGGTATTGATCCCCTGCCCGACACCTAACCAATTTCTATACCTCCAAATCAAATGGCATTGTTAAAGTTGAAAGAATTGAAGGAACAACTAAAGGCCTTTCTGGATAAAGGGTTCATACGGCCTTGTGTGTTACCATGGGTTGCTCTCATATTGTTTGTAAGAAAGAAGGATGGTTCACTTCGAATGTATGTGGATTATCGATAATTAAATAAGGTAACCATAAAAAACCTAGTATCGACTTGACGTCGCTCAACCCAGCTACTCAAAGGAAGCATGGGCGGTCATAATCAACATAATAAACCCAACTGAGAGGTTGGGGTCGATCCCACAGGGACCATTGTTCAAGGTAGAAGTGACTCGTTGGACTAAGTAATTGTAGACTTTCCTAATGAGGTGCAATATTTAAAAGTAATGATTGGTCCAAACAAATTCTAATTTAACAATTTAAACAAAAAAATAAAGGAAGATATTGGAGATGTAAAAATATGGGAATCAGTCCACCAGTTGGGTCTAAATATTTGACTAAATGAGTTAATATTGACTGGATAGGCTAGTTTGTTTGCAACCTATGTTCAGCTATGATACACGAGTGTTTTGCATGAATAAACTCCAAAATCATACGCGGACCACCGAGGACACGCTTGTCCTAAGAAGTCTCCGTAATACCCCTAATAACTTGGCCATTGAATCCATGGTTATGGACTTCAACTGAAACCCCAAGAGGTTTATAGCCATTACATCCATTCCACACTCTAATCATTCTAGCTAAAACAACAATCAAAGATCTAAAATAAACTCCAAATTTGCAACCTTAAAGTCATAGATTAAACATAGGAATAGATGTAAATTCACTCAAATCAACTAAGTCAAAATATCAAAGACCCAATAGATAAATCAAAAACCCATATCAATAGCACACCCTTAACATGGTGGTTTTAGAAACACATGCTAGAATGAAGATTTGATACCAAACATAGTAGTTCCAGTCATGGATAACAAGATTGAACAGAAATTAGTTGATTATAACCAGCCAATCTTCTCTAATTTGCTTCCTAAAAGCTTCAAAACCCTAACTCCCCTTTGTACTCTAAGAGAAAAGTTCTATGTACTACTCTCTAGAATATGAATCGTTTTGATATGGTATGAACTGATATGTATAATGTCTTTTCTAAAAGTACTTATATATTCTATGTAAATGTGTGAAAGTTTGTGCTACGAAATACCATTCGACGATCAAGGCCGACCATCGACGAGCACTCCAGCTATGCACCCAATGCGCACTTCACCACTTTCCTTTGTATATTCATAAGGCTTTCTCTTCTACAACATTATGCAATGACTCTTCATTCTGCCGATGCAATTCGATGATGCAGCGATATCAATCACATTGCCTTCTTGTCAGTGCTTTGTGACTTTGAGTGCTGCAACTTTAGTGATCTTCAATGAAATTCGGCACCAAACATGCTTTGTTATATCAAATCTAACCACCTTCTTGACTTTATTTAAAACCTCGATTGCAGAAATCATAGGTGATCTCTCTTAGTGTTTGGCAGATCACTGAGTGTGTTAGCGATACCACTTTTCTCTGCCTTTTTGCACTTTTGCTCCCTTTTCAAGATTTTACCAAGTATTGTCCATTTGTGCACTTTTAATCCCATTTCCTATAAAAGCACATACATATTTGTTAGAAGGTTGAGATAATAGCACACCAAGGTCAATGTTTCTTTGCAAGGTAGCCTCAAAATGAGTCTAAAATATGGACTAATCAACACCCCCAACCTAAGCCTTTGCTTTCCCTCAAGCAAATCAAATATCAATCTATCCAATTTTAGAGGTTGCAAACTGGGCCACAGGGAGCAACATATATATTTTTACCTTATTATTTCTCAAACTTCCACAAACTGCTTATGTGACTTTGAAGCCTCCAGAGATGACTGAGTAATCAAAATATGGCTATGTTCACATTCACTTATGTAGCTGCTAATCACTGCCTCAAAGTATCACCATTTGCCCTCACGCCAAAGAAGATCCTAAGCGCTGAAGAATGACATTGTTTTCTAAGGATCTCTTCAAATCTCACTCTCCCAAATGAGAAATAGTATGTAACCCTCAACCCATAGGCTCGCCCTTATTCTCAACCAGAGTTCACTTGACTTTCTTCTGGATTAGGATCCCAAAGGACTTTGTTGGGACTGTAATGTAGGATAATGGATGTGTAGGATAACATATGGTCAATAGCGGCTCATCCCTCCTTAACTCTATATGATCTTTTTAGGCTAGAAGTTTCTTTCGTTCCCTTTTACATTCATCTCCTTTTTGACATCTCTTTTGCTTTTGATTTATTATCCTAAGTGTCTCCTTTGTTTTTTCTTTTGCATCCTTTTCATAATTTTTAGAGGGTCCAAAATTTTCAAGCATTGTATTTCCCTTTTTCTTTCATCCATTTTTAGGACTCCTCACTATCTTTATTTCATTATTGCCCCTCTTTTTGACTCTTTCATGAGAGACACCCATACTTTCTACTGACACCCCAACTTAGCATTTGGACACTGCTCAGTATTTCAAGCTGAAGGAGGGATTGGTAGGAAGCAAGAAGGAATTGTCTTTCGCAAATATGACCTAAGATTACAATGTTGCCAAAGAAGGGATCAAGGCTCATTCATTGTCAAGGGTTGTCACTATGGTCAAATAGACTTAGTGCAACCAAAGAAGGCCTAAGGTCCTCTCTTAATCCAGAATTAACTAAGTTACTTCTCAAAACAAACTGAGCAAGTTCTGGATGTTGCAAAACAAGCATTTCAACAAAATTTCTAATCCCACATTGTAAAAATGGCTTTGAATTTAAAAAATGACAACACCCTTGACATTTTCGATCATCGCATATCCAAGATCAAGTGCTCACATAGTCAATTCAAGATTCCTCAAATCCATTCGTGGATTGATTTATTAAGAAAAGACTAATTAATGAGTGTATGTTCCTCGTCCATGGCATATCCGAATCAAAGATATAGAACATCGATGCCCGGATTGCTAAGGACTAATAACATGATATTAACATTTGAATGACTTGTCAAATATACACAGGGTTTGCCAAAATTCAAGGACATCATTTGCAATTATTCATCCATTCAACTCAAAAAGAAAGAAAAGAAAAAATAGCAAAATAAATACTACTCTATTACAACCTAAATTAAAATTTATTTATTACCCAAAAAGGTAAAAATTGTCTCAATATACATCAACACATCAACATCAAAGTAAAAGATCATTGTCTCATCTAAAACAAAAAGTATTAATCATCCAAAAGATAAGGAACTCCTTTAGTTTACCCCCTCATAAAAAAATAAACATTGCTCTAAATGTACAAGAGATAACACAAAGTAAGAATAAGAGAAACAAGTGAGTGTGAGAATCCCCCTGTCATATCAATCCCGTTGTGGTGGTAGTGGAGCTAGAGAAGCGGTCATGGGGCATCAATGCCCTCATCTACCAGTGTGCTCTCAAGATCAATCTCAGGCCTTCCAGGCTCAAGCTCTCTCACACTGGATGTGCCTATCATGGACTGGTCCAGAACAGATGTTGCTTTCACAATGTCCACGATCTCGCTCTCTAACCAAGCTAGCTTCTCATGGTCCTCTTGGCTCAGTTCCGCTTCCAATGTCTCTTCATCAGCCTCAGGGGTGCTCACCTCCTGGATCTCTTCACTGCCATTATCCGAAACATTCATTTTGAACTCCCTTATTTGGGATCACAGCCATATCCACTTTGAGTGGTAGATCTCTAGCCCATCAAAAAAGGTACTCAACTTAGTGGGCCAGAGGGCTGCCATCTCCTTATTTAACAAATCAGTATTGGATTTTAATGTCAATGTGTTTGTACTGCCACCACCAACCTTCTTGACCTCTGCCACTCTATCATTCAAGCTGGTCAATTCCTTCCCATGATCATTAATCATTGATTCGATTCTGTCCATCCTCAATTTGTGGGCCTCCATCAACTTATACTATTTCTCCTCAGCCTCAACATATGGCCTCAAAGCCTTGGTTGTGGATGCCTCAACTAACTTAGGCATAGATGGCTCAACCTTAGTGACCCAAAGATCAGCTACTTTGGCCAGCTGGCCAAATGCAAGAATAGTGGCCTAATGAGTGGGGGGGCTAGTCATCTGTGGTCTCTGCCTCTATCTATAGAGCAGGAGAAGAAGAGGAGTGTAATGTAAGAGAAGAAAAAGTTATACCTGCCTTGTTGTGCCGCTCGACAACGCCAGACGTGAGTCCCTCAACATCAACAATTGGCATTTTGTAGTCGGCTTCTTCCTAACATTGTCCTCTTAATCCCTCAAGAACTTAGCCTCAATCTGTCAGATGTCAATGGATGCTGGTGGATTTACCTCCACATCAACCTTCTTATTCATAAGAACCCCGGCTTGCTTACATAAAGCTATGATGAGACTCAGAAATGGCAAAGAGGTTTGCTTTTGTTTTTCTCTGGTGAGGATTTCTAGAGTGAAGATTGTCCAAGATTCAACTTTTTTGGTCCATCATGCAACCATCAAACGTGGATTTGGCATGGAGAAGTATCGACGCATTCTGGGAAAGCATTAAATTACTGCTATTGAATCCAAACTTAAGTCATTCTGATACGTTTAGCTCTTTCTTCTCAATAATTGGCCCTCCTTCAACTATGAGGGAGTTGAAATTCCAATTAACAGGGGCCACCCCTGCTTTGATGACTTCAAAAGTTTGGAGCTGTATTAGGTTTGTCAGGTAGCTCTGACATTGGAATGTGCAACCTAGGATATCATTAATTTCAACGTCGCCAGATGGGATTGACTTGCACACCTTGAACCTCCAAAATATCTAGAGGTTTTAACACAACTGGCATCCTACTTCTGCTCTTGGGAAGGATTTGGCCATAAGCTTCATAGAACTCTCGCACAAGACTGGGCACGTATAGGTCTCGAAGTTTGGTGAAGCTTTGGAAATTGTAGAATTTAAGGACTTCCCAAACTTTCGAATATCGATCAATGACTTTCTCCGTTGATAACTTTTTCTCCTCCAGAATTGTCCTGTACCCTTCAGCCCTGAGCCTATTTAAGAACTTTGGAGTTGTAGTATCTTGAGTTCCCTATGAAAACTGTGATAGGGAATCATGTATGACCTTAGTTCTAGATTCATTTTTATGTTTCTTTGGCCTAGACTCCACTGGCAGAGGTAATGGTCTAGTAGACTTATCTAGAACATGCTTTCACTTGGTCATCCTACAAAATATACTCCAACATGGTGTAAGTGGTAGCTGATAAACAATTAAGTATAAAATTTGATCATAAGAGAAATATTCAGTGTAGACAGGATAGTTTGAGTGCAGAACATACTCAGCACTGTGCTAAACTGATTCTGCGGTCAAAAAGACCAGCGCCTTTTGCAACATTTTCAGTCTTTAGACTACTGCTACCTTTAGCAATACTTATGCACGTTCAGCAGTATGCCAAATTGATTCGGTGATGCAAAAGGTTCGTCGCCAAAAGTTGCAGCAATTACCCGTGAAGATCAACCAATTAAGGTGGTGCATGTAATGATTAGGTGGATCATCGAGTTCATTTAGGTAGTAAAAATAACCATCGCCGAATGTGAATTGCATGACCCTTCATCCATTCACTCAAAATTCAACAATTTTTCCACAGATAATAAGGATGAAAGTCACACACTAACCCATCATAACACGTCACATAGTTTCCATGGCTATATACTCAATCAAGCAATGACTTACCCTTAAGAATGACGTCACCCAATCCATCCCCGCGCAAGTTCACTTTACTTAAAAGAGATTAAGGGTTACTCAAACTTTACCCAAAGCCTGTAGGAGTAGCTAATCCAAAAAAAGGCAAGCATTTTCAATAAAACATTCTCATGATCATGACACTATCTCAAGTGACAATATTCAAGCATAATGACAACTATGAAATTGAGACAATACACACAAACAACCCATCATTGAGCAATAAATCATTCATTCATAAACCTAACCCAAACCATAAGCACCACCAATTCCAACACACATAGAGGGAATCAAAAGTTACAATAATCACCCATTCATGCAACATAAGATTTAAGCATCACTATAAAGATCTACACACTTAGTTTTTAACAAGATTTCAAAAGCACTAAAGCATGATTATCTCATTCACAAACCCTGATCAATCTTATAATCAATGGAATTCTTCCAAAAGAACTAAAACAAGGGCCAAAAACATACCTCTTCAATAGTGAGACACAATGAAGATCCTCGAAGATGCCATTGTGATGAATATCCTCAACTTCTTTACAAAAATTTTTCAAAGAAAAAATAAACAGAGCATTTTTGCATGCAAAAGGAGTGAAAAGGAGGGAAGATGGAAAGTGAATGGACCAAGACATTTGAAAAGCCTTAAGTAGGTTGATGAGAATGCATGTTCGACGTTATCGAACCACACCGCCTAGTACATTAGACGTTGCGCCAAGTGTACTAGGGACCGCCCCTTTTTGCAGTATGCATACCTTTCCTTCAGCCATGAAGTGCGGTGGAATTGACCATTGCCCAATAATTTTTGCAATTCACTAAATTGAAATGTTGTCTGCCAAATTCGATAACACCTCAAGAGTCACTAAGTGACTCAAAAGGTGATCAAAGTAATGGTCGCCATTTGACTCTGTGATACGCGAAGTGGTTCCATTACTCGCCCTTTTAGCTCTCCACTCCAATTTTTCTCTTTTTCAACCTTGCATAACTCAATACCCATTATTTAAAACTAAAAAGATGTGAAATACTAACCTGGGGTTGCCTCCCAAGTAGCGCCTTAGTTAACATCATGGCACGACGTAATTCCTCTCTTTTATCATGTCACCACCGAGTGGCTCATTACTGACAATACCTCAGGATCATCTCTTGGCTTCAAAGTCTTGCATATGTTGAACTATACTTCCTCATCATTCACTCTGAACTTAATATCTCCACTATCTGCATCCAGAATAGCTCGTCGGATTTCAAAGAATGGCCTACGCAAGATAATTGACATATCCATATCCACCTTGCAATCCAAGACCATAAAATTCGTAAGAAGAATGAATTTGTCCACCTTCACCAACACATCATGTAAAATCCCCACTGGTCGTCTGATAGACTGATTAGCCATAAGTAGTTGCATTATTGTTGGTGGACGGGTCTCTAATCCCAATTCCTCAAGTATGGCTAAGGGAATGAGGTTTATACTTGCTCCAAAGTCACATAGTGATTTACTGAATTTTAAGGCTTCTATGGTGCATGGAATAGTGAATGCACTTGGGTTTTCTTTCTTTACTACCAACTTTTGTGTCAAGATTGCGTTACAATTGTAAGACACTTCGATTGTCTCACACTTAAGAGTTCTTTTCTTCGTGACCAACTCTTTCATGAATCTAGCATAACCTGATATTTCAATTGATGCTTCTACAAGTGGAATATTTATTGACAATGAGTTGAACATAGACATGAACTTTTGAAACTTAGCATCCTTATCTTTCTTCTTCAATCTCTATGGAAATGGAGGATCAATCTTGACTTGAGGTGTTTTCAACCTCACAGCTAGGGTAGCATTTTTGGGGAAAACTTTCTTGACATTCACAACATCATCCCCACTCTTCTCTTGCTTATCTCTCTCGAGATTGCCAAGAGCATCACCATCTTCAACATGAACGTCATACTTATCATCTTCAATAGTAACAACACCTTCTTTCTCTTCTACTTCATTCAGACCTTTTTCAACAACAAGTGATGGTTTGCGCCTTCAACCACATCCCATTACAGGTGTTTATGGTAAAATATTATTAACTGTTCCCTTTTGGATTTCCACCGTGTCACTAGGTACACTTGGACGCTGATTTAGATGAGCTGATATTTTTCCATGTTGAGTCTCTAGGTGCTTAATGGACGTCGAATGTGATGTCATAGTTTGACTCAACTGAGAAAAATCAAATTTCATCCCCTTTAGGACTTTATCAGAGGCTTCAATCTTGATCAAGATTCGGGTTAGAATATCTTTAGTCTGAAGATTCTCTTAATTCACTATGGGGTCATCAGCCTTCACCCTATTATGAGGTGGAATATACCTATCTCCATCATGGTTCCTCCGAACCCCAACTTAAGGTCAGTCAGTCCATGCACGATCTCACCATCTAGAGTTATTGTTCCAACCTTGATTCCCGAGTGGACTGGGAAATGCAAGTTGAGAACCCACCATTTGATTTCCCATGTAGTGTACCTCCTCATTGTAACTGCCTTAAAATGGTGCACCCTTAAACATCACATCTCTAGCAGCTCCCACAGTATTCACATTTTTACGGCTTCCTCCAATGATATGTTTAGTCAAAAGATCAAGTTGGGTCAACATTTTAGCCATGTTTTCATACCTCTCTTGATCAGCTACTTCCTCGTTCACCCTGTCGAGGCTCGAATAGGAGTATTAAAAGAACATATGGTCCGGTACTCCATGGTTGGGATATTGTAGTAAGAGTTTTCGTAATCGGAGCCATGTTTCATGCAACGACTCACCTTCTAGCTGCTTGAAGTTATCAATACTTCTTCTCAACTTTATCATCTTTGAGGGAGGGAAACATCTTTCGAGGAATGCATTTTGTAGCTCCCCCTATTAAGTAATAGAATCATGAGGTAGCTCAGCTAGCCGCCTCACCACCTCTCCACTGATGCAAAAAGGAAATAACCTTAGTAGAATGGCTCCCTGACTCATTCCCCTGAAATTGAATAGGAGATACACATCAACAAGTTACTTAGGTGTTCATGAGGATCTTCGTGGCGAAGCCCTCTAAACAATTATTTTAGCTGTAGCAGTCGTAACATAGTACTTCTTACATAAAAACCCTAACCAATGGGGTAATCAGATAGCACTGGTGCTCCCTACTTGATCATAGTTAACACCTTGCATGTCGTTCATGTCTGTAACATTTTCGCCATGGACACTCTCATCCTCCTCTAGTTTAACACCTATTTTTCAATAGCAAAAACAATAAGCAAATAGTAAAAATAACTTTAAACACTTCCAATATGAACACGTTGATTCCCCTATAGCGATGCTATTTTTTATGTCTCTCAACTCGGCTACTCAAAGTAAGCAGGTGCAGTCGTCATCAGCATAATAACCCAACTGAGAGGTTGAGGTCAATCCCACTGGAAATCGTTGTTCAAGGTAGAAATGACTTGTTGGACTAAGTAATTGTAGGATTCGAGGGGTTGCAACATTTAAAAGTAATGATTGGACTAAAAAAGTTCTAATTAGCAATTTAAATAACAAATACGGGAAGATTTTGGGAATGTGCAAATATGGGAATCGATCTACTAGATAGGTCTAAATATTTGACTAAATGAGTTGATACTGAGTAAATAGGCTAGGTTGTTTGTAACCTATGTTTAGCTATGATACAGGAGTGTTTCACATGAATCAACTACAAAATCATACTCGGATTGCCAAGGACACGCTTGGCCTAAGAAACCTCACCAAAACCCATAGTACCTTAGCTATTGAATCCATAGTTGTGGACTTCAACTAAAACCCCAAGAAGTTTCCAGCTATCATATTCATTCCAACATACCCCAAGCCCAGCTCCTTATGTCTCCAAACTAAGTGAAGCTGGTCCATGGGCAAACCGACCCGCCATATCCAACCTCCTTCGGAATATATATATAT